>CAHIKZ030000335.1:5182500-5207500 GCA_903632075.3 Acanthosepion pharaonis | reverse complement strand
ATTAAATTCGCTCTCAAAACGATTCCGAAGTTTGCTAAATAAAGAACAAGTAAAGAGCTGTTATGTCGTTTTTTTTTGTTTTTCTGGCAAGGCGTCGACATGTCTGTAAAGATACAAAGATCTACTAACAGGAATCATTGGATGGTGATCTATGTTCTCAAAGATGATAACCAAACTGAAAGCAATGAAATATGAGAGACATTAAAGAATCTCAAATGCTGCAATGCTAGACGCTTCATTCCGACGTCGTAAAGCCAAAAAAGAAATAACGGCTCTCCCAATATCAAAAAAATTATCTTTATTTTTCGATATATAGGCATTTGTGTTACGAACATATTTCCAAGTGCAAACAGTGGCATTAAGTAAAGGAATATAACAATGAACTGTTATGGCTGTGGGTTTATTTCAACTCTACGAGAGAATGCGAGATAAAAGACCTATCAAGTCACGCGACGCTCTTTATGGGAGGAGACACTCAGATCGTGTACTAATTCCTCTAGCCTTTTACGTGATATACGCAGAAGTATATAATTTACAAGTTACACTGTCTTCTTAAATATCGATTTTGCAGAAAACGGAACATGTTTAGAAATCAAGATTCTCTGTTGATAATTTCCAGAATTATAAAGTTTTTGCCTAGATCCCCACGTCCAGTAAAAAAAGAAAACAATTCCGTTCATGAAGGAACACAGGATCAAATGAAAAATCAGGAACAAACTGGAAAAAATGGATATTCATTCTAATTGGAAATATTTAATATACGGATGAACCCGTTGAAAAGTGGACATAATACTACAAAACATCAGTGTCGAGTATGCTCATTGTATACTTTTCATATAAATATAAACGAACATTGGTTTAACATTACTATACAGCAAAATAAATGCTTAAACCTATGTTCGTTTATATTTATTACATTTCATATTATATATATATATATATATATATATATGTGTGTGTGTGTGTGTGTGTGTGTGTGTGTGTGTGTAATTGGTGCATTATAATTGATATAATGGCGAATTCACTTCGCTAACAAATTTATAAGTATTAATCCACTAACCACTCGTTGAATGATGTGATCCTTGTTTTCAGATGTTCCGTATATTCTATAAATATTCTAGTACTTTCGATAGGTCATCCTATCATCATCGGGCATGGTGATTATTTTTTTATTTTAGGTAAAATTCAAGTAACATCGAGGCAAAAATAAATGTAATGCGCGTCGAAATAATTTTTTTTTTTTTTAGTGTTATTGTTAACACGCTCTACCATACTGTAAATGTTAACAATAATACTTAAAAATATATTTTGACTTGCATTACACACACACACACACACACACATATATATATATATATATATATATATATATATATATATATATATGTATGTATGTATGTATATGTGTATATATATATATAATATTCAATTCACCCCAAGCAAAGCAGGAGTGCCACCAGCACGCAAGGGGTTACAAGGATTGAGAACAGAAGTAAAGAAACGTGTTTGAGGAAAGTATACAGAGAAGGACGGGGAACAAGCACAGGCAATCAGATGTCGATTGACATTACACTTGAATATTTTAAGATTATAGTCATCGGGGGAGCAAATATATATATATATATATATATATATATATATATATACACCGGGTGTAGCAGAATAATTATACAAATCTTGTGACAACAACAAAATTGTCCAATTGTTAGATTAAGATTTGAACCTTTGTAACTTGGGAATGATTAAAGATATCTTACTGGAATTCTCCGAGGTTTTTATAACTCTATCGGACTCTACTTTGGGCAATAAGAATATATGTTTATTCTCCAAGCTTAAAAGAAGAATTTTGATGAAATCGATCTTAAACGAAAATGACAAGTTCATCATTTATTAATCATAGCTCGGAAGCTCATGAAGGATTGAAATAAAGGAAAAATTTTCCAACTCATTCACGATAATCTTCGCCCTCTCTCACGTTCTAACTTTCTGTCCTAATGTCACAAGTTGCCTCACAGATTTCACGACCGATTTCAATTTCAAGTTTTTTTTGTTTTGTAAAACTCCTCTCCCACGTGCCAAATTTATTATACAGTGAGTTGGATCATTTCTAATTGATCGCTTTAGCTCTAAGTTGAAATGATTTCCTCTCTACTATTCCCTCTTTTTAAAACTGATTCACCTTGATGGTTCTTGAATAGACTTTGAAGATGGAAGCCAGAGTATAAATTGTGTTATTACTGAAGGCCTGAATGATTTTTCCTCTCACCATTGGGAAGACAGTGGTTCTGACACAAAACTATTTTAACCTGTTCTTTTTCTAGCTGAATAACTGAAAGGGTTTTTCAGTGATTCTTACGATAAATGATTTGAAGATGGCGAAACGTCTTATCTGAATATCTGGAAAAAGAAAATTAGTTGAGTGGTTATTATATATTAAATATTTTCTGTGATGGATAGTTATGCTGTTCCACGATTTAAACAATTTTACTCTTACAACTGGCAATTATTTTAATATAGTTTCTGTTTATACGTTACTTTTGTAGATATAATTTATTTAAGTAAGTGCTCTGTTCTTTTAATTGAACAGTATTAATTACATTTACCGGTCTGAATGTTCGAGAAATTTCGCAGAAAATTGGTGCATCTCAAAGAGGCATCGAACCTGTAACCCTTAATGGAAAGCATCATTTGGTCTGATGTGCTGTTAACCATTCTGCCAGAAAGAAGAGTCTGATTGGCAAAGGCCGAATTCCTGTTTATAAACACACACCGGCTATTTTTCTCGATCGATCATATCTACTCACGAAATATATCTTAAAGTAAAAAATGAGAATATGTTATGAAATGAATTATGCCCGACAAATATTTTTACATATTCTCGTTTATATGGTTATTCTTAAAGATATAATTTAAGTAAATACTCTGATTTTTAAGCATTTACTTAAATAAATTATATCTATAAAATGACGTATAAACGGAACACACACACACACACATATTACGCCCCGAGCAAGGCGTGAAGCCACTAGGATGCAGGGGGTTGCAGAAGATTTGGAGCAAGAGCAGATAGGAGTGATAGAAGAAAGGATGAGGAGAGGGATAGTGGATAGATCAAGGGAACTGGAGATGTCGATTGACACTACATTTGAATAGTTGGAGATTATAGCTCTCAGGGAAACAGTAATAGGGAAGTGTGTTCCACAGGCGAGAGGTGCGAGATATGAAGCTATTGGAGTAGAAGAGACGGCTACATTTAAAAGTTTCTACAGTGAAAGGTTGAGAGCGGGATGCCAGCCTCGTAGGGCGCTTGAATTCATGAAGTCTGGGAACCAGTGAAAGCAGCTCATCGGAGCAATAACCATAAAATTATTTGTAAAAAAAAGACAGAGAGAGGCGACGGCGTGTCTTTGAGAGAGTGACTATAGATGAGATGCCAGATCAGGGCCAATTATATTACATATCCTCCCTTGGATCTTGTCAAGAACTCCAGACCATATATGCCAGCAATACACCCATACAAGGGCGAATGGTTGATTTGTATATTTGAAGTATCGATTCCGGGAGAAAAATTTCCTGACGCGGCACAGATAGCCAACTTATATATATATATATATATATATATATATATATATATATATATATATATATATATATATATTTTACAGTTGGAATTACGATACTTTTAGTAAATGACCATTTTCACCTACGAATTTTAATTTTAAAATTCGCAGGATTTTTCGAACTATGTCTGTTATGGCTTGTAGTGTACTATTTTTTGTTTTATGTGTTTTTTTAGAAAGAATTAGAGAGAGTGTGTAATTGGATACCTATTGGGAGGTTAGGTGAGTGTGAGTTGGGGCAGTCAGCTATACGAATAGGTATTACTGACGTGGACAAACCCATCCGTTTTCGTTAATGTCCGTGAATTCCTGGCGAATTAAACTTTGGCCGTGTGACTATTAGGATATAGGTCAGCTCATCGATTGTTTTTTTGTTTTGTTTTGTTTTTGTTTTTTTTATAGAGTTTATTCCGTCTACCAGCCTTCCCATTCGCGAAATCTTAACCAAAAAAAATCGTAACTACCGTCTCACATGGCGTGATTAGGACCACTCACTGATTCCTCTTACGAAAGATAACGCGTTGTTAAAATCCTGCCGAAGGGCACATATTCTTCTTTAAGTATTTTTTTTCTAATGCTATGGCCACTAATCTAAATAAACAAAAAAAAAAAAAACAGTACACATTCTTGTCAAATACAGGTATCCACTAAAAATAAGGTTTGAATTATTAAAGTATACAGAATTAAAAGTAAAATTCCATTAGCAAAAACAAAGCTTACCGAGAGAAAACCTTTTTTTTGTGTGTGGAAGTGTATTTGGATGTATGTCTGGTAGATGTATTATAAGATATTTATGAGTTTAATGCCTACCGAGATCAGCAGAGGATTTAAACCAACCAGGAAACTATCAAGAGTAAAGTTTAAATATCTTCACATTGAAAAACTCAAGAAAACATCCCACGAAGAGACAGTTGCCCGCACAGGGGAAAAATATGTAAATCATCTAATTATAATTGTCTGATGACTGCTGTTTCGCCTAAAACCCAGAATTAGGTTCAGAGTTCATTGTCTGTAGACTTATTTCTGTCTAATGGAAACGCACACACACACACACACACACATATATATATATATATATATATATATATAGTGTAGCCCGGATATAAGAGAAACCCGGATATAAGAGAGATTTTCTCTGGTCCCAAATTAGAGCTTGTGTTAATGTATATAAAATAGACCAAACTCGGATATAAGAGAAACCCGGATATAAGAGACTTCTTCTCCGGTCCCGACAACTCTCTTATATCCGGGTTACACTATATATATATATATATATATATATATATATATATATATACAGGATGTATCAAATTACTTTTACAAATTTTGGAGCGTACATACTATGCACACACCGCCATTTGTTTTGTTACGAGGAAACCCGTCCCCCAAATTTATAAAAGTATTTTTGATACATCCTGCATATATTCTTTTTTTGTTTTACCAATCTTACGAAATTGGGAAATACACATACAGCCATGATGGAAATGAAAAATAATCACCCTTACTTTTGGGAAAAAAAAGAAAAAACAAGGACAACTAAGCCCCGTATCTCAAAACACCAGAGAAATTTCAAAAGCGTGCCTAGAATATAGCATAGCGCGGCACAAAAAATTAAAACACTTTGATAATGCTTTATAAAAGATTAAACTGTACAGACATCGGTCAATTCATATTTAAACTTCCACCGAAAAACCTTAGAAATAGTCTAACTAAAATATTCAAGAAAAAAAATCTTTAAAAAAAAAACATCGCTGGTATTTAAGAAACAAATAAACAAAAATACGCACACATGCGCACACACACATACATACATACATACATATATACATATATATATATATATATATATATATATATATATATATATATATATATATATGTCATGCATTTATGAATATGCGACGAGCTGTGATCGATAAATACAATTACCCACGCTGAGACGAACTTTCTTATCATAAAAGGTTGCTATTTAATTTTCTAGCTAAACTTCACCTGGGGAAATGACTTTTTCGCCATTTTCTTTTCAGAATTGTTTCGTCCGATTAAAAATGGATGAAATTCATGAAACCCTACTTAGTATGGCACTAACGATAAAAAAAAAGCAGATTCTAATTCCGGCAACTGTGGTCATGAAATTTTATGACATGCAGCGCGTCTGTTTCTACAGCGAAATTTCTGAGATGTTTTATAAATTCTTCGTTGCCGTTAAATCGGAATCGAATAATCTGCAAGAGAAACAAATTTCTTGTCTCTAGGCATTGTAAAGCCTTAACAGAGGATGTGCATTTATAACAAATGCAGCAATGTTATATCCTGGTTTATTAATGGAGAAAAAGTTATATAATAACAAATGAAGTCTGTATTCGTATTTACACTCTTTATATTGTTCTGACCTTTGTCATCATATTTATTGTCATAGGCACGTCGTTGTACGTTCCGGCCTTCTTCAGGTGATATACGTTGGAATTTCGAACCGAACACTTTATTTAGTCCACAACGGCCGAAACTACGTGAATATGACAATCAAGATGAGAACAATCCTAACAATGTAAACAGTGTAAATACTTACAACACCTCATCTCAGAAATATAGATATCTATATACGTTTTACATATTGAGATCTTCTGGCGTCTGTTTCACATTTTAGTGACTCTTCGGCAGAAACTGAGTGAAATACGTAGAGGATAATACTGTTTCGATACTATATCATGGCGGGTCGAGGGTGTAAAGTGAATGGAACTAAAGAATGGAGCTTGTCTGAAACTCTGTCATGGAAATAACAAGAGTCACGATAGGCATGCGAAATAGCGTCTGGGAGAAAGTGTTGCATGTTGATTGCAATGAATGATCTCAGCTTTCTTTTTTTTTTTCTTTTTTTCTTTTTTTGCCGACTGTTTCGGCTGGATTCAGGAATGAAAGTCTCTAAACACAGAGAATGTTAACTATTTTTTTATTAATCATGTAGACATGTACATTATCTACCTTTCCAGTGGGGCTCGCCCCCCTCATTGGGGAGCCATTTCGCACACTAAAATGAACACATCTACGTCGCTTGAAACCTCTTCTCCTATCTCACCAACTCAGCCAATCAAAATTGACTTCCCTATTATGATTCACATCTGACCCCAGCTATCAACCTTCAGAAGTCGGAGCCGAGATAAACTTCAGGTAAAAATAATAATCTGCTAATTTAGCAAAAGACAATATTTATTATTTTTCACTTTGTTCGATTCTTATTTTTATGTAGTATGTCTTAATATGCATATCAATAATTATTATATTTTCTAATTAAGTATCCTTTGTAAACAATCCTTTGTAAACAATCCAATTTTTTCTCTGAATTCACTTTAAAGATGACTTTTCATTTGTGTCGTTAAAATATTAAGTCTTCTTCTCTAGTGAATTTTTTTTTAGCGGGTGGGTGTCATTTTCATTTTTATTACTTCCTACGAGGTCCTCTTCAAATTCTTCTCTTTCTCTGTCAAATGTAGGTCATGAGTATTTTGCTACTTGGTTCAATGCTCTAGTGAATAATAATAATTTCTCTTTTTCTTAATGTTCTATTTCCGTCCTCAATCGACATCATCATTGAAATGTACGATTTTATGCATATTCATTACTTTTCTCGTCCATAGTCCTCTATTCTTGCCCCATCCAATCGACGAATGACCTAAAATATCTATCTATCTATCTATATATCTATATATATATCGACGAATCGTCAGGCCTAAAATTTCATCTATCTATCTGTCGCCCTAATCTATCTATGTATATATATTTATATATATATATCTATGATATTGATTTATCCCATAAATATAGCACACCTTAAGACTATATTTCTTATATATATATATATGCAGGTATGTATAGGAAATAGAAAAGAAACACTTTGGTAAATAATCCAGAGTTCTTTCGTATTTTTGTTTTTATTTTTAAAAAACAGTGCTCCATAAAGAAGTAGATTTTACATTATAGTTATTTTTTAAAAAGATATGATTCCTTCGCTACATAAGAGTTCTCATGTTTCAAAAACGAGAGCCGAAACCATCAATATAATTATTAAAATTTTAAAATTAATATTATTAAAATTTAAAATTAAACTGAATTAAAGTAACAAGCCCTGTTTCATCCTCAAGTGAAAATTTTTGCTTGAGGATGCAACAGGGCTTGTTACTTTAATTCAATTTAATTTTAATAATTATATTGATTACAGCTTACAGTTTAGATATTATTTCTGAAGGGTTTGGGACTAAGCATCCATAGGAAAATTTAGATCTGATGAGGCGATAGAAGTTCATTTTCTTTTTGGACGAAACTAATTCTGGCTTAACCTATTCTATGTTCAAAATCCATTTTTTTTCTATTTCTAGAGAATTAGAAATTAAATAAATACAAGTAGAAATTAAATTTATCATCAAGTACCATACCGTATCACAGATACAATTCTCGAATCTCGACATGAGTTGTTTATGTTTGCTTTCCAGTTAAAGTCTCATTAAATGACATCTTATATGATACAACAGTGACTCAGGACATGGTTCTTATTGATAGGAACTTCAAATTAAAAGCATTGGCTGATCAGATCAAACCACGCACAGTGGCTCTTACAAAAACCAAGACCAAATGAAGAGATGTTCTTCATATACATATTCTAATTTATTTGTTTAAAGGTTATTTTTAAAAGATACTCATATTTGAGTAGATGTTCTTTATTTATTTATTCATTAAACAGTATATTTGTTTATTTCCATCTACCGAAATATCAATTATGAGTATCAATTAAAAATAACGTTTAAAAATAATAAATTATATATATATATATATATATATATATATATATATATATATATAAGTGTAAATTGAAGTCAACACTCAGGGGCAACAGGCAGTTTCATGCTAGACACAAAAGCCAGACGACTGTTGTTCTAGCATGAAACAGCCTGTCGCCTCTGTGTGTTGACTTCAATGTTAAATTTTATATTTATATACGCTCTATCTCTGATATTGAACAATTTATCCCATGGATATTAAGCGCCTTAAATTATATATATATATATATATATATATATATATATATATATATATATATATATATATATATATATATATATATGTATGTATGTATATATATATATATATAATCTAATTTACATTTGTTGTATTTATATATTTTGCCTGATTTTAAAGCTTATTAACTAGATAGATCGATACACCCATATATATATATATATATATATATATATATATATATATATATATATATATATATATATATGGGCATTTTCTTTACATGCCAATAGACGTGATACACACTGTTCAATAAATAAAAATTTCATGTCTATTTGAAATATGAAGTATCCACTATAATAACGTTTGAAGTAATAAAAATGTCGGATTAAAAATAAATCCATTAATTCTTTTTACAATAAAAAAATATATATATATAAATTCTAATATACTTTTTTGTATTTACATATTTATGCATTGATATATTTTTTTGAAATTTTGTTGATTACTAAGGTTATATATATATATATATATATATATATATATATATATATATATATATATATATTCTTTTTTGAATACTAAATACTAATCAATATATATATATATATATATATATATATATATATATATATATATATATATATAGATAGATAGATAGATAGATAGATAGATAGATAAGTGTGTGTGTCTGTATGTGTATGTGTGCGTGCGTGTGCGTGCGTGCGTGCGTGTATATATTTAAAAGCTTTGGGAACAAAAAAATATATAATGTTTTGAGGTTAAAAAAATCAGAAAAACACGGCTTATCATGATGAAAGTAATTCGTGTTTTGTTAATGGAAAACAATAAAGTTACACAAATGGTAACAAACAACATCAAAAATGACGATGATAAATTATTGTCTGCAAATATCGTTGTCTTTTTGCTTTGTATCTTTCCTTCTCACTCCCCTATTTATTTTGTCTTCTGCTACTTTTGCCTTCATTTTTTTCCCTTCCTCAACTCGTCTTTCTGTTTGTGTCCCCTCCCTCTTTAAAATGCGCACTGTCTTATTTCTCCTTGCTGTTTCTAATATCTTCGTTTTTTTTTCATCTCCTTTCTTCGACGTCTCACTCCATTTTTTTCTCGTGTATTTTCCCTCTCCCTTCATTCTGAACTTTCTGTATTTGATTATTTCCTTCTTTTTCTTCCTTTATTTCTTTTCTTTCCTCACTTCTTTCTTCTCCGCCATACTTCTTTATTCACTTATTTACCTCTTTCTTCTTTTCTACTCTGTTTCTCTCTTTTCTTTGTTCCTTGTCTCTTTCCTCCTTTCATTTACTTCTTCCTCAACCCCTTTCTTCTTTTCATCCATTGTTTTTCTTCTTCCTATTTTTCTCCTTATTTACTTGTTTTTCGCTTTCTTATATTCTCGCGCCTTTCCGTCTTTTCTTCCTTCTCATTTTATCTCTCCTTTTTTTCATCTTCTCTTTCTCTTTCCATTTTCTCGTATCCTTCTCCCTCCTTTCTTTTCTTGTATCCTTTTTCTTCTTCTATCTTCCTTTACGTCACATATAGCTTTTCTCCGTATATGTTTCTCATTCATTCTTATTTTTTCCGTTTATTTCCCCTCTTATCAAGGCCGTAAATCTTCAATTCTATGTTTAAGAACTTCTGTTTCCGCCCCTTTTTTTCTGGTTTTATTTTTATTTCATTTGTAGGTTTTCTTTTCTTTCTTCTTTTTTTTGTCGTCCTTGTCCGCTTTTGTCGAATCTTGTTCATCTGTCTTCCATTTATTTTGTTCTCTCGTCTACCATCTTCATTGACGCTCAACTACATTTACCTTCTTCCTTCCACAAGGCCCCTATTCATCTTGTTCCCATTTTGCATCGTGTTAGACTGCATTCGTTTTTCATTATCTATATCAATACCCGCCCCTACTTCCGTTCTTCATCACGAAATAAGTAGGTTCTTTCTTTCTTCAGAAAATCAATTACGAAAAAAAAAACGGTGTATTATTATTGTCCCTTTTTTTCTAGTATGATAAAAACATCATAGAAAAGATTGAAATATTAAATAATGCATTAGAGTAAATCAACGACTAATAAAAAGCATTAGAGAAACTCGTAGTTATGAAGAAAAAAATGAATACATAGAAATGTGAGTGTGTGCTTGCGTGTGTGTGGGTGTGTGAATATAAATACATTCGGGAAACGTTGAAGTATCGCTATATTTTTTTTTTAACCATTTCACCCCAATAATGGCAACAAAGCCACTAAGAAGAAAAATGTGAGAAAATATGAGAAAAAGAAAACTATTAGGCAAAGAGGCCAAAAATAAAAGGATTTTTTTTTAAGCGTTTCACCCCAAGCCAGGCGGGAAGCCACTAGGACGCAAGGGATTACAGAAAATTTGGAGCAAGATCAGATAGGAGTGATAGAAGAAAGGATGATGAGAAGGGTAGTGGATAGATCAAGGCAACTGGAGATGGCGATTGACATTACACTTGAATAGCTGGAGATTATAGCTGTCATGGAAACAGGAATAGGGAAGGGAGATCCACAGGCGAGAGGTGCAAGACATGAAGCTATTGGAGTAGAAGAGACGGCTACATTTAGGAGTTTCGACAGTGAAGGGGTGAGAGCGGGATGCCAGCCTCGTAAGTCGCTTGAACTTATGAAGTCTGGGAACCAGCGAATGCAGCTGCTCAGAGCAATTGCCATGAAAGTATTTGTAAAACCGACAGAGAGAGGCGTCTGTGAGAAAGTGACTGTAGACGAGATGTCAGATCAGGGCCAATTATATTGCATATCCGCCTCTGGAGACTATCAAGAACCCCGAGGCAAACAGAAGGGTCTCCAGACCATATATGGCAGCAATTAATTGACACCGCATTTAAATTTTTGAAGATCAAATTGGACTGGAAAACCAGAAGCCAGAAGAGATTTTCACAACAAAGAAATCTAAGAGAAGAAACTGTTAACATAGAACTTACGGTTACACTAGAAAATTCCACTGTAAAATGGTGAGACCTTACCGCCAATCTAGTACTGCGCTTAACTTCATAAAGTTTAGGTAGCATAAAATAAAGTTGCTAGACGGACAATTGTGTAATGGATATTTACGTCCCGGAAAATTGCGTACCAGACAAATGCGTTCCTAGATAATTGCGTACCTCTGATAATTTTTTAACTTTCTTTTTTTTCTTTTTTTTTAAAAGAACTGTTTAGTATAGAAATTTGCACACCAATACCTCTAAGTAATCGAAGCAACCAGGGCACCTCGGCTTGGTGTAATGGTTACCAAGCTATTCTTGCTAGGTTAGTTACTACTGAAAAGTGAGTTCGATCCTCACTGGATGCCTCTTGCTTTCGTCCTTGTGCTACATCTAAGCTTCGCTTGGAAATTCTTTATTCGAAACAACCAGAAAGTTACCATAATTTAAAAAAAAGAGTGAAAAATTTCATAAAATTAAGCAAGCTGCTTCAGTTCACCCCAGCAGTGTTTGCGACAAACATCTAATACATTCTGGATTTTATAGATTATATTTTTATTTGGAACCCATGGCTAAGTTCCGAAAATCAAACACAAGTAAAAAAAAAAATATATATTAGATCTATAGCTATTTTAAGAATAACACCGATGAAACAAAAACATACTGGCGATGTGTAGAGTGTTCATGCAACATTGTTAATCTGTCATTGCAGTTTAAACCAATTAAACATTAAAAAAAAAAGTTATTTTACTCTTTTTATTCCTTTTTTTTAAAATTTATGGTTATTACCTATGCTTTTTTTAATTTATGGTAATTGCCTTTAAAAGCTTCAAGAAATTATTAGATGTTCGCAATTATCGAGGGACGCAATTGTCTGGTACACAAATGTTCAATACGAAAATGTCCTGGAACCAGGGAAGGTAATATTTATTTTGAAAATACACAAAATGTTGCACAAGACCAAAAAGGAGGATAAGAAGACGGTTTTCAATCTGTCTTAACTTAAACTTAGCTAGCCACAATTACTGGCCCAAACATACCACAGCATACGTCAATACAATATACTTACTTTTCTTACTAGAGCCACCATAATACATAAAAGTTTCTATGAAGTACTAACTGGTATTCATATATACGATTTATCTGTGGTTAATAAAAATGGAATAGATGAAAGGTCATCAAAAAAGTTGCCATTATAGTATTTATTGAAAAGGCATATGGAAGCTATGTTACGACGGCGGTGGGAAGTGGCTGAAGTCGAGATGCCAGGTGATGACAAAGAATGTTGCAGATTTTTCTTCGTATTTAATCAAGAATCTATAAATATATAGCAGAAGCACCAGACCAGATGTGTTAGCAAAATTCAAAGCCTAGTCGAATAGTAAACTTATAAATGCGTAATGTATACACATTTTTTTTCATGCTATTTGTTTCATTCGTATATGACTGATCGCTTGCAAGGATGGTTAATTATACCCTGGTGTGTGTCTTCTCAGGTATATCTGTATTTCTTCAATTGAGCCAACTATATTTTAGTACTGCAACTATGGTCAGCGGAACCCAATTTCATTTTCTCAGTGGCATAATATGACAAGATGAAACTCATTGGAATAAAACCATTACGCTAAAGCTCTCAGTCACGATGTCTTTTGAATTTAAGCTGGCACAAATATCCACAGGTTCTGAACAGTTTACACAATTTCTGAACAATTTCTTTAATGTCTACTGTTGTAATTTTGGTTAATCCTCGTCACCAAATTGTTGTAAACGAGGGAAGTTTTCTGAATAGAATAATGAAAAGAAGGTTGGTATTGAACGATAATACTTAGGACAAGAACAACACATATAAGATTCGCCAGCAGCACGTAGAAGTAGTCAACTGCTAGAAGTGAATTCCACAATGAATCTCCAACTGCAGGATATATACCAACTCGGTTAGATATGGCACAAAGCCGAATTTAATGTGGGCTATCCGAGCCCGTAGGCTCGGGCAAAAATTCCCCGTACCTCGACAGAGCCTCGTCTGGGAATCCTCTCTGCCCAGAGGCAGAGATTTTGATCAGCACAGCTGGAGATGAATTTGCAATTGCAGGATATCTACGCGATCAGTTGTAACACAAGGCAGAATTCAATATGGCCGATATTATAAACATCACCTGTTTGACAAAATGACCCAGGTGAGACTCGAACCCGAGTCACATGGTAGGTTCGTTGATTTTCTAAGCCCTATATATATATATATATATATATATATATATATATAGATAGATAGATAGATAGATAGATAGATAGATAGATAGATATATGCATGTATGTATATATATATATATATATATATATATATGTGTGCATATATGTGTATATATATATATTATATATATGCATGCATGCATATATATATATATATATATATATATATATATAGAACATTAAAATTATATATATAGAACAATTTTGTAGGAAAAATATATGACAGAGAGGAAAATGATTTATGCGATGTGTTTTGATCCTTTGAATGAAACGCGTCCGAGGAAAACATTTTCCTTTCTGTCATACTTTTTCCTGCAAAATATGCAAAGACACGCACACACACGTGCACATACATCTGTGCATGTGCGCACGCTTGTGTGTGTGTGTGTGTGTGTGTGTGTATGAAAAGTACAAGTTAAAATTATCGACTCGACCCATCTCTTGATTTAATAGTAAATTTTCATAACTTTAACCCCTTCTAAGCTTAACTGCGGAAACTAATCACCATATTAATGAAAGGTGTTCAATGTTTTAGAGGGGGGTGTTATTTACATGAAAATCCAACAGTTCGATTTTACCATTAAATAGATTGACAAAAATAGCAAAATTTTAAAGTAACTTTAGGAAGTAATGGATTATTTTTATTTTTATTTATTATCATTATTATTATTATTGTTATTATTACTCACTATGTGATAGACCTTCAAGAAGTGAGCTCGAAATTTCTATAAAATGATGTAGCTTTCAATTCTTTGAAATTCACAAAGTGGCCCCCAAAATATTTTTCGTATATTGTATATTGTCTCTCGGCATGCACATTCAAGAAATCTCAATGAAAAAGATAAGCTCCCGATAGAAATTCTTTATGGAGATTTGTCTATTTCTCAAATGGGCAGTCTGACTGGCGTAATACACACTATTTGAAATAAAACTAAAAATGAGGTGTTTATTTCAAATACGAGTTTTCACTGTAATAACGTTTGAAGTAATAAAAATGTTCGACTAAAAACAATAAATTTAGAAATATATATATATATATATGTGTGTGTGTGTGTGTGTGTGTGTGTGTGTGTGTAAATTAACATATAGAATTCCGACAAAGTTTTTAAGAAATGTGATAAATGGAGAACCATTTTATTGAAATTAGATTTGATTAGTAGCCATTCAGGAAAGCCAGATGGACATTGCCCTTAAATTCAGTACAGAAATGCTTGGAGACTATTTAAATAACATTCGATATGAATGAAGAATGATAAATCAAAAAAACAAAAAACGTCACATATTTTCATCGTTTCTTTTCATCAAGAGAAACGCCAGCTCAACGGGAAAATTACAAATGATACATTATTTAATCATACACAGAAACATACACGCATAACTTTCTTCCGTTTTTTAATCTGATGAATCCTAAAAAGGCGAAACGCATAATCAAATGTAGTCTGAATGAAAACATTTTATTTTCCATATTTCTTCAAACGTAACACACGCACACACACACACACGCACACGCACACGCATACATATAGGTTTGTATAATATGTGTGTATATATATATGCACACACACACACACACACACGCATACATATAGGTTTGTATAATATGTGTGTATATATATATATATATATATATATATATATATATATATATATATATATATATATATATATATGCGCATAATTATTAAAACGCTCAATATCGGCGATAAAGTTAACATATTTAGTTGGATTGATGTAAGTTTGCGACCCTGGTTTTCACGCCCTTGCGATCGTCAGCCAAAATTTTTGTCTGACGATTGCAAGGGCGAACACGATCAGTAACTCACATCAATCCAACTGTATATATATATAGATATAGATAGATAGATAGATAGATGTCGTAAAACAGGTAGATATATTAATAAGATAATATATATTATTTTTATTTAATGATAAAGGTCATCTAGTCCGCTTAACTATAGACTTATTTAATATATTGGAAAATAGAAAGGTTTTGATCTGATATCGTTGAAAAGTAATTTTCTTTCGCAGGTCATAAGCGAATTAATATGATACATCAGTGATAGGGTTATGAAAGGTAAGCGAACTAAAATCAAGTGCCAAATTCTGTTATCGGTTTTGTTAAAGCCATACCCATTAGTTAGCGGTCTGGTTCTCCACAACTTCTATATGCTATGTCCCTTCAAGACGTAGGCAATCATGGCCCTTTACAATTTTCTGGCCTTTGTCTCTCTTCGTTAATGATGTTTCTTTGCTATCTCGCCTAAACGGTTTTCTCTCATCTATTTCAATACGTGTAAATGATGGGAGATCATGGAGTGTTTCCTCTGTTGTTTTCACAGCGCTTCTGATTTCAGAGACCTTCTTCAATTATGCTTGGGGCCACTCAAGACCTTCTATTTAACTCATTGTTGCAATAGGAGAAGTGATTTATTCGTGTCTTTCTGAAGAGAATCTATGCGAAAGTAAATGCAATAAAATATACTTGATTTCAATTTCACCGATTCTAATTTATATATATATATATATATATATATATATATATATATATATATATGCGCATATCTATCACTCCACCTGCTTATGTCTATCTATTTATGTTTTTTTTTTCTATCTTCTCATATCTATCTATATGCTCATATCTATTACTAGCATCATGGCACGGCGTTGACCGTGCTTGATTCAAAAATCGTACCACTCATACAGCAATCGCTATCACTTGACTTAAAATATTTTGCCTTCCTTGCCTTTTAAAGGAGTGCCTTTGCCATGTTGATGTTGCTACATGACTTACTCCTTTGCCTATCTCACACTGCGAATTTTTCTTAGCTCTATACTAAACATTAAATCTGTTACGAAAAAAGATCTAAACAAAATGAACACAAAACGATCAGCTTTAAATAGGATTCGTAACTGGAAAAATCGAATGAAAAAATAATGTTAACAACAAATGCTTTTTCACACCCAACCCAGTTCTGCGGAATCAGAATCAACGTTGAGTTTAAGCAAGCGAATGACCCAATTGGTGTAAAGTGCCATGCAGATTTAAATTTTCCCACTTGTGACGAATGCAGCTATCAATTTTTTTCCATGCTAGCATGCTAGTTAACATTCGTGTCAGTCAGCTGTTGGCTCTCACGCTGGCCAATAGAATCTTCCTGCGTATTCGTGGCAGCCAGCTATTGGCTTTCACTCTGGCCAGAAAAAATGGCCGCAAACTACATGAAAACTGCCGTAGAAGCATGGAAAAATCGATTATTTCCATTATCGATGTGAGTTGGGAAATGCAAGGTCGGTCTTAGCCTTCCTGCTAACTTGGAGCATGTGCATGTAAATTTTGGCGCAAATCCATCGAAAATTGCGGCCGTGCATTCGTTACACACACACATACATCCTGCATTTTATAGATAGTGATATCTATATATCTATCAATATATGTATATATATATATATATATATATATATATATATATATATATATGCTCATATCTATCTATCTAACTACCTATCTGCTCATATCTTTCAATGTATCTGCACATTTCTATCTACCTATATATATATATATATATATATATATATATGTTTGTTTGTTCATATCTATTAATCTATCTGCTCATATCTATCTATCTAACTACCTATCTGCTCATATCTCTCAATGTATCTGCACATTTCTATCTACCTATATATATATATATATATATATATATATATATATATATAAGTTTGTCTGTTCGTATCTATTAATCTATCTGCTCATATCTATCTATCTGTCTGTCTGTCTGCCTGTTTGTTTCTGTGCATGTCTTTTAAAAGATACATTGCTCAAGTATGTTTCTCATATCTTTCCACCTACATTGCTCCATTCAAATTACTATGTATTGTTATGTTAAAAGCAATTTGAATTTAATTTCCTTTGTTTTCTAAGCTCAATGTTCCTGCGTATTCTTCAAACAAGTTGATTTTTTCCCCAATGCAATACTAAATAAACAATTGCATGAAAACAATATTTAATATAAAGATGAAACGATTTTATTAAGAAGATTTTTACTAAAAATTTCTCGCTCAGGCTACTTGAATTAATTCTTCAAGGAAAGCATTGCAAAACGGTGAAGTTAGCGGGAGAAAACAGGAAGATGAAAGAGCGAAAAAATGCTCGCAGCTCAACCGGAAAATCCCAAATTGGTGGGAACGCCTGTTTTCTTTATAATGATTAGAATACTGATAACATAATCTAAGATCCTTTTTACCAAATCACTATATTTAGTGAAGACAGCACGATTATTGAGAAAATAGCTGAAGCAGTAAATTTCGTCTTGGGATTTTCAGAAGCCCGTTAGTTAGAAACCGCCCGCTCTGGCTCTTCTCTCGATATCTGTGCTAGACAAATTTTAGAGAAACAATAATACTAGTGAAAATTTCGGAAGAGTAATGTCCATAATCACTGGATTGACACTAATATCCTTTTGACCTTGGCGTACTTTGGTCTTCTTTAAGTGTTTTATGTCTTGTATTTTATAGCTGCACAAACAAACCTATAATCTAATTTAACGCTCAAAAGATACGTAGGGGCTTTATTTGCTAATGAACCTATCGTTATACGATTAACTGTTTATTAAGCTGAACCCGAAATATATATATTCTTCACTGCGCTATAATGGTTATTTATGCTTATTTCTTTCTTTATCCGCCGTGGAAAATAAATTGCAAATAGATAGAAAGTATTTTCATTTTTATGCTTTTTCACACAATGTTTCGCTCATTGTGTTTTCTGGCCTTTCAGCTTTGATGTCTTTTGGAATGTCAGATCTTGTTACAAGAAACCTTCCACTTCATAAACGTCACATCCTATAATTCTGCTTGATAAATCTAACAACAGATATTTCTATGCCACAAAAGAAAATGGCGAATTTCAACCATTTTGAGGCCATGTTGTTTTCGAATCTTTTTTCAAGCAAGTATATGTTTGACAAAAAAAAACAAACGACAATACGACGTTCTTCAGAGTTTTGCTAGTGTTTCGAGTGTCATAGTTATTTTATTTATTTGCGTATTTTATAGGGCGCTTATAAATATGATATCTGTTATTGAAGTCAATAAATTTATCTTGCTCTGACGGGCGGTTTATTTGCGAATCTTGAAACAGGAAAGATAAATCTTTTGAACTTTTATCTATCTAGATATTTTTCCCTGCAGAAAATTGGCTATTTCAGGCTGACTACTTATAAACGGATGGATGGATAAGTAATGCAACAAATATCACCGCTATAGTGTTACGTTTACTTTTCCACAGGTCCATAAAATTAACGAAGCGGGAGCCTACTCCACACAATGCCATTTTAAAGAGGAAATGACGATAATTTGGCTCTGTGAATGTTGCACGGGGTTTCCAAGCGGTAACGTTCTGAACTGGCGGAACAAAAGAATTGTTCTAATCTAAACATTTAAATTTAATGAAAGAGAACTGCACATAGGAATATAAGAGTATTTTGAACGGCTTAACAGATTTTATTAGTTTAATAAGGCAAATTGGAAAAGGAAGATTGTTTTACACTAATCATTCAATGTATGGAAGGATTATCTGAAAATGTTATTAGAAATGAAATGCTGGCCTTTTCATAATTTGTAGTTTCGTGGCAGATACTTAACTATTAATTTATATATCTTAATCTCTTCACCAAATTAAATAACCAATGCTTTAACCTACTAGGCTCTTGTGCTGTGGACCAATCCTAAATCTAGAACTTGTAGCCCTAAACTTACTTTACCTATTGATGAAACTTATGCCGCTTGTCAAACTTGACTACATTCGCCAAAGCTTTTCTTGCTGATACCGCTGATGCTAGTGTTGAATCTATGTTACTTCTCTGTATTCATTATTGCCTCCTATACTGTATATATTTCTATGCTAGGCCTACTACGGATTACTTGCCTAGTATATGCGCTGATACTTCCACATCACTGTTTCTCTAGTATTTTTAATTCATTCTACAGGGAGTGGTATCTAAACTTTTCCATTAATACATGATCATCCATGCCTGATTTCATTGTTCCATCTATAATTTCGACTATTCGATGTTCCTTCAGTTTAACTAGAGGGACGTGATAATTGTGAGTTCAAACTCTCTGCAAGATGAAACAGACTTATTCTCAGCGAAAACAGAGCGAACAACAACTGAACAGTGCTAAAAATGAACAACACGTGATGCCCCTAAACATGGGCAGAGGTTAAGAAACTATCTACCACCGTAGATTAAATAAATATTTCATTAAAAATTTAAGTTATCTGAATCAACTAGCAAGTGATGAAGGCCGGATCTTACAACGGCCGAAACGTTGAGATAAAACCAAAGACGAAGACAATAGTCGGAATGTAAATCCTTCAACAGTAGCAACAGTGAAAAAAATAGATAGCACATTTACCGCAGAGAGAAAATAATGGCATAATCAAGATGTTGACTTTTCACGCTACTTCAAACAAATTTTTTAGGAAGGAAGCTCTCATCAGTCGTAGAAAGACCGATAACCGTCAGCGTACTTGAAGAAAAAAGGTTTTAGAAATTTAACCCATCGGTAGCAAAGACAGTTCGGTTTATGTATGTCAAATATTTCCCTATAAGGAAGCGGCTAAACTCACCACTTCTATTCAGTCAGTTATGTGCCATACATGATACACACTTAAGCGATCATGTATCTTTCGATACATGACTAACGAGGCAGATTTTGTTTTTTTTCCCCGGAGTAGGTGGCCATTTCTTTCTGCGGTAGACCAGTTGTCATGCAAGGCTCTAGAGATGTTCTGCTAATTACCCATAGCTGTTGGGAGAAGAAAGTATTGGCACATAAGTGAATGTAATAGATTCGATTGAAATTCGAGCTCGGCTCTCCGATTCCTCAATCCGAACCGCTATCCATTACATAAATCAGAAACAAGAAACAAATAACTATTTTTGCCTCAATCGACACAATTTTAAGCAATGATTTAGACCGTCGCGCCGCTCCGGAAAAATATGCAACTCAAAATCTATGCCAGCGCCCTTCCTTAAAACATTTTTTTAAAAAATATTACTGTAAAGATAATAAAATATCCGTTTGAATCTTCTCTATTGTATAGGAATCATATAGAATGAGAATAACAGAAAGTTTTTCTTGTTTCATCAAATGACATTCAACTCGAAATAAAGGGAAATGTTTATATTTACCATCAGTCAGTTACGTGTCATGCGTCATGTATCGAAAGATACATGACTGCCGAGGCAGACTTTTTTTTTCCCGCAGGTAGGATGCCATTTCTTTCTACAGTAGACCAGTTGCCATCGAAGGCTATAGAACCCGATCTGTCCTACTATTTTACCCATAGCTGGGGAGAAGAAAAAAATAAATGTTTCAAAACCGGTGTATCAACACGAGTATTAAAATATTTAAAGAATAGAAAGCCAATTCTTAAAAACAAAAGTGAATAAATTGGCATTTTTTTCCTAATATTTATTAGGTCCGATTTCAACGATTTGTCTCGAATTGTACTTACAACCAATTAGCGATTTTTTTTTTTTTTAGATTTGCAATTTGTAATGCTTGTAGCTTCTTGTTTCCGTCTTATTTCATAATGAGCAGTTTATTTTCTGAATTTCTAATCTTGCCAAGATCACATGCAAACACTGCTTTATAAATGCAAAAAGCGAAACATCATTATTTAGCGTTTTATATTTATTTAATCTCGATTTTCTTTTCCTAATGAAATATAAAGGAAATGAGATTGAAATGGATGAATCAACTTAAGCCGAATAGCTCCTATTTAAACAAAAGGAAAAAAATAAACAAATATCTGAGAGCATATTGGCTGGAAATATCGTTAATAGGTAAACTTGTCAGACTCGAATTTCAAGTGCCGATTATTTGCAGAAATCTTGTTATCACGCTTAAGTAAATAGAATAATTGTGCCCCGAAGAAAACGAAAGCGGGCGTGGTGGCAGGTGGGGGTGGGCTTTATTGAGCAGGGAATAAAGCTAAGAAACCTGAGTGAACTTCAGGACTGAAATCCGTAACACAGTTCGTCTTCTTGCATGAATTCTTGCTGACGTATACGTTCGCTTGTCTGAACACCGGTGTTAATCTATCAATCTATTATTATATGTATATGCGCGCACACACATAGGCGCAAGAAGACATAAACACACACAACACACGAATACACACACACACACACACACACACACACACATATATATATATATATATATATATATATATATATATATATATATATATGTAAAAATATATGGATATAAATCCGACAGTATGAAAGAAAAATACAGAAAAAACAAAATTCTGAATATGCATTATTAATGTTAAAATAAAGTCGACGTCGGACGTTTCGGTCTATTTAAGACCATCTTCATGGACATTTTCATTTAAACATAATTAACATTATAACTTATACAGAGGGAGGGTTTGTGGAGTGAAAGTGAAAGTGAAAGTGAAAGGATACAGAAATCAACATGGGGATTGACTTGCGGTTAAGCAATGTTCAGAGTTGATTGCTATATTTTTAATTGCTCTGTCTTCAATATTGAGTAATGTTCTCACATAAATATAACATCATTTAGGCAATAAATACGCACACACTCACTCATGCATATATATATATATATATATATATATATATATATGTATATTTGTGTGTGTGTGTTTAAACATTTCAGATGGAGTATATCTGTAAAAGTACATTAAAATAATGACAAAAGAAAAACTTATAGAAAAAATTAAATCACTTATTCACTTCGTTCACTAAGCATTGAATCGTATCACTTTTGGGCCTCCATAATTTGTTTGATTTTTCAGTCAAACCGATGAATATGTATAAGCGTTCCTATACCAAAAAATTTGAAAAACCAAAACATTTTTGCTCTTGGATATAAATACTTGTTACAAAATAAAATCCTCGTATTTACCTTGATAAAGTCACTAAGAGGAGAAACGTGTTGGCTATGATATGTTTTCCTCTTGTCTTTATTCATAAATATGCAGTGGAGCAGTGGATAGCGGCTCGAATTGAGGAATCGGAGAGCCGACTTCGAATTCCAGTCGAATTCATTTACATTCACTTACGTGCCAATACCCTTGGGAAAGGTATTATTAATCCTCTTCTTCTCCCTCCAGCTTTGGCTAAATAGCAGGACAGACTGACAACTGGGTTAAAGGAAAGACAACTCTGAATTACAAACCTGCAGAGGTTCGTTTGCGGTCCTTATGGCACGTATTCAGACTTCAAAATGCATGGTTGGTTCTGCACAAAGCCTTCACCAATATAATCAAATCGTATGTGCTGGTGTCTGGGCTGTCGGTTCCTATGAACTCGGCTGCTTGACAATCATACGTCCAATACGACGGAGAATCCAATTTATTTATATATATATATATATATATATATATATATATATATATATATATATATATATATATACTGCATCATTAATCAAGGTATATATATGTGTGTGTGTGTGTGTGTGTGTGTGTGTATTTAGGCAGTAATCCTTTTCATGCACATTTCATTGAATACGACAGACAAGGTGCATTGATTTAGTTTTTATACAATTTCTCATCCGATTTAATTTCTTTTTTTCTTTTCAGCTAATAAATTATATAAAAACTGTCCGAATGTTCTTTTAACCGAAGCGCTTTCGGCTATACATTTAGCCATTTTCAAATATAAATATATACAAGGAACAAACTATTTTTTTTTAACAGTTAAAATAGTTCATCCTTGAAAATGACTAAATGGAACCTTGTCTGTCGTAATCAATGAAACATGCGTATATATATATATATATATATATATATATATATATATATATATATATATATATATATGTGTGTGTGTGTGTGTGTGTGTGTGTGTGTGTGTGTGTGTGTCTCAGTAATTATGATGATGATGGAGGTTTAATTTTTACCTTTTTATTTAGCTTTCTTCTTTAATAAAAGTAAGTTTATTTTTGTTCAAATAAATATAAATATTATCTAAATGTTTGTGATCGTACCTTTTCGGCAATTTTCAGATATTAGATCAACGTGCATGTGTCTGGCTATCAAATTAAAATACTTCTAAAATAGGAAGTGGCATTTATTGCGTTATGATGCGAAATGAAGTCTATATTTTTCACTGTTCTAAACGCATCATCACTTAACACATCTGAAAGAGTAGTTCTGCTTCTAAGAGAAATTTTATTTAGTTTGCGGTAGTTTCGTATTCATGGGTACGACCTAAAGAATCTGAAATCTTATTAACTTACTTACTAATTCATATTTGCGTATTTTTATGTGATTTTTTAATGTTTCTTATGTATTCCTGAGATCTGTGTTAACTGTATATGAATAGAGTTTTGATCAATAAAATCATAAAAATTGTACAGGTAAATGTTTAGACATTTCTTTTTTCTGATATAATTTATGCCGAAGTCGAGTTTGCGTGATAATAATGACGTCGCAATCCTCTAATATATGAATTGCTCAGCCGTATCTTATAAATTTTATCTCACAGGCCATATATCCAGCTAATTTTGATGAGCCCAGTGGAAAATATCCTTCAAAGAAAACATTAATTTTTTCACGTAAAACGTTTCCAATTAAACGTCGGCATGACAAAATCTAGATATTGAATGGTTAATGTGGTCTCAGCTTGCTTGAAAGGCGAGACAACGCTCTACTCATCTCAATGGTTGGTAATACGAAAATGGAAGCACGCCCTTCCCGCCAAGGGCGGACAAGCAGTCTCCCCGATCACAAGCATTACTTTTAATACAGACTAGCAATTGTACTAGTAAATATAAACCGATTGTTTACTCAATCAAAGAATACCAATGTTAATTTGTAAGTCCGGTAGAAGAATCCATCTACGTTTAAAATGAAAAAAAAAAAAGATTTAAAGGAAGCCAACTAGGCCTCAGAAATAGAAATCTTAATCTTAGTCATTCTGAACATCGGATTTTTGAGATACCCGGTATTTACTTGACCCCCACGAGGGCAGGTTGTGACACAAGGTCAGTTTAATGTGGGGAGCCCGAGCGCGTGCACCCGGGCAAGGAACAAAAATTCCCCGAGCCCCCGCAACCGTCGGTTAAGCTAGCCTCGGTGCGTGCACCGATACTTCTC
>CAHIKZ030000335.1:5125000-5177500 GCA_903632075.3 Acanthosepion pharaonis | reverse complement strand
CCCAGCTTGAGGTGACTTTCCACCACTCAGTACCTCTCCCTCTGGAGGGGGGCTATGTTTATTGCCCAGCGCCTGAGGCATACTCAAAAGGGACAGTGTCGAGGAGGCTTGGGAATTTTTTGCGTGATACAGCCGATAAACTCACTTTAAACCGCGATCTTGTCTCACATCCGGTTGCTACGTAAACACCCTTGTAAATACCACTAATCCTTACCTTTTCGCTTGGATTAGCATTCATTGAATAATTAGCCAAATCTCCAGGAGACTTTCCCTCAGGTAGTACCTCTCCCTTGTTAAGGGGCTAAGTTTCGTGCCCGGCGCCTAAGAGGTTACCAGAAGATGTGACGAAGGGGCTTGGAAATTATTGCGCAGTGTGGCCGAGAGACCTACTTTAAAATTCGACCTCATGTCACATCCGGTTACGACTATGCCGGACTGGTAGATGCCACTAATCATTATTTTGAAGAAAAAACTACTAGAGAAATATAAGTGAATACTTCTAACTATAGTTTATGACGATGTCTATTTGAGAAACATGGAACACTGAAATTATTTAACATCTTCAGGGAAGTAACCTACCGATGACGAGGAAATGTAAAGCGAAATCATTTGTTTCAATATTAATTCGAGCTTTTAAAATATCCTTACTGCAATATTAATTTTACAAATACAATACTACATCAAAAGTTAATGAATAATATATGTAACTTAGGAGGACAAACATGGCACCACAAAAAAAAAGATTTCGTGGTTGAATCAGATATTAGGTTTTAACGATACCTGATTCATTATCCTCTCATAAGATGTACCTTTTTTTAAAGGCCAATGGCCCTACTGCTGTTTTTATATTAAATACACGATTCATATAAAGTTCCGACTGTATTTGTGTTCCGGAACTAGATATATTCATTTTTTGTTGATTTGTATTTTTTTTCCCTTATAGATTTGTATATGGTTGATCATTTAAACTTAAGACGCAAAGGCTTGCTGAGTGTTAGGGAATATGAAAAGAAAAAAAAATTCAATATTTTTTCTCGTATTTTCATATATAAAAATTATAAAAGTTAATGCTTCGAAAAAAAATTGAAATATGAAATTTTCTGATTTGTTTCGAAAATAAATCTCAGTAATTATTTTAGACAAAAATATACAGCTCAGTTCTGTATCATTGCCATAGTTTAAGGCCAAGGAAAAGAAATGCACTCAATTTTAGAAATAAAGTATGTCGGGCTGAAATCACATAGCCCCACCTGTATTGCCGTGCATGCCAGTTGCTGAACCATTCTCAAATACCTGAACCAGTTGAACAGACATCTGATTCCTTTTTCGCTTAACTCATCAGACGGGGAGGACGGTTCTTTCCACTCTTTCCTCGTAGCCGAATATTAATAAATATAAATTAAACCCCTTATGGTCATCCGTATAAGGATGGGACCGAAATGAGATTTGCAGGTTGTGGACACTAGAATCAAGAAGATACGGGAGTTTAAATATCTGGGAAGTGTTCTGACAGAGGACGGTAAGTGCGACACTGAGATCCGAAGACGTATTGAGATGGCCAAGGACGCATTCCAAAAGCTGGGCAGAGTATTGCGAAACAAGAGGATTTCTTCGGTAACAAAGAAACGAATACTGTCCAGTTATGTGGCGTCCGTCCTTCTTTACGGCAGCGAATGTTGAACGATTTCCTCAAATATGAAGAGGAGACTCGAGACGACAGAGATGTGGTTCTACAGAAGGATGCTAAGGATATCCTGGACCGAGCGTGTGAGCAACGATGAGGTCTTAGAGAGGACGCAAACAAGGAGGGGTTTATAATTAACATCAGGGAGAGGCAGCTGAAGTTTCTGGGACAAATAATGAGGAAAGAAGACCTGGAGAATCTGATACACACGTGTCGAATATGGGGAGAGAGAGACAAGGGCAAACAACGCGTGATATACCTAGCAGGCTTAAACAAGTGGATGACAGAACGTGGTCTGGGGGATTGAACAGAGGGAAGTAACTTGTAGAGTCCTGCAAGGGAGTGAGAGAAATGAAGGGCGATGATCGCTTACGTCCTGAAAGGACACGACACGTAGAAAGAAAGAATAATAAAAATGAATATTTTTAAACAAATAGGCTTATGAACACAAATTAGTTTTGATTTTAAGTACTAGATGATTAACAGTCCTACAAACAACAAAAGATTATTTGTAATAGATGTTTTCTTACACCTCTACAATCACTGTATATACATTTTCATCAAGTCAAATATTTCAGATATTACCGTTATTCTACGTACACTTGAATTTCTTTTTCGGACCCTAGTTGCATAGAGCTGAGCATGAGAGAAAATTTTTTAATAAAGGCGGGAGTGCCACTAATACGCAAGGGCTTACAAAGTGAAGTAAGAGAAAAACAAAACTGTGTATGAGAGGGATTGAGGAAAGGATAAAAAGAAGAACGTGGATCAGGGCATCAGAAGATGTCGATTAACATTACATTTAAATTTTTGAAGATTATAATTATCAGGGAAGCAAGTAAGAGGAAGCGAGTTCCACTGTCGGGAAGTGCGAGAGAAGAAGCTCTTGAAGTAGAAGAAGTGGGTACTTTTAACTGTTTCGACAGTAAAAGGGTGTGACTGGACGCCAGCCTAGTAGCACGCTTATATTCATTCAGTCGGAGGACCAGTGAAAATAGCTCGTCATAGTAGCTGGCATGAAAGTATTTGTAGAAAAGACAGTGGGAAGTCACAATGCGTCTCTGAGAAAGTGACTGGGGATCAAAATACCAAGTTAAAACAGAACACATTGCATATCCGTCTTTGGATTTTTGCTTTAACCTCGTGATAAACAGTGAATTAAAATTGTCTAACGTTTATCTAAACATTAAGACAATTCTGATCTTACCATTTCTTCCCTTAGTTAAATAATTACGTTCAGTTTGATTATTTAGACATTTCCATAAGTTGTTCGCCACTAAATCTTAATATGATATAGCAGACGACAACAATGGTTAATATGAATACTGTAGGTTTTTGAATTTTGACAAAGCAGATATAAATTATTTGTATTCAAACATATCAGAATTTGAAAATAAATCTTTATCAACAGAGCCATCACTTATATATAGCACTTTTTAAAATTTGATTTAAAAATAAATACCATTTGTTAGTAATATATATATATATATATATATATATATATATGTGTGTGTGTGTGTGTGTTTGTGTGTGTGTGTATGTGTGTGTGTGTGTATATATTATAAATTAAAACCATATTTTAAATAAATCAATTTATAATATTAATGCTCTGTAAATTTACATTGAGCACTATTTTGTAAAAATAAAAATATCTATAAGAACACCAGACTATATATCTTACTGTTCTTTCTTTTTTATATATATATATATATATATATATATATATATATATATATATATATATATATATATAATTATTTTTATAAAAAATTATAACGTAAAGTATGTTATAAAATCACTACAAAATAGCCATTTTGTTTCAACACACTCTGTGTCTTATCAAGTGATGATGTTGAAAATAAAATAAATGGTTTTAAAAGTTTCAGATTAATTAACGATCTTACACTAGGGGGAAACATTGTTACAAAAGCTAGAATAACCAATCAAAAACCAAGTATATAAAGATTCATATATATATATATATATATAAACGGTTGTTAAGAAAACATTGCATCCCTATAGCGACGTGTGTGCATTGAAAAAATACCAATTGCAACCCTGCGGCAGCATCTTGCTAATTGCAATTAGGGGATTGGGGGCGTTGTAATATCGACCATAAGGCAATTTTTGTCCTTGGCTTATATGCCTATGCGTTTAACCATTTCGCATAAAAAAGACCTTGAGCCAAATCTCTTCTTAGTACGAGGTCAGGTAAATAACTTAACACTGTTTTGATTTATTGATTTAAGGTGGGACTCCACAAAGTTTCGCCTAACACAAATTTATAAAACAAATAGATGTACATTAAGAAAAGTAAATTTCGTTTTATGATCTAAATATAGATAAAAGAGCTTTTTAAAAAAAACAAAAGAACAAAATTCATTCGCTGAAGAGTAACTATCAGAGTTATTTTGTCTGTAAAGCACTTAACCTTCTTTTTGCAATTTTATTCAGTGGTCTATATGCTATCATATGTTCGATAAAAATAGAATCTAAATATGCGCTGATATTTACGTAAGAATATAATGCTAGTGGCGGTAAATAGTAATGTGTAAGGAAATGCTCATTCTTATGCGACAATTTATATTCCCATCGCTCGGTTGTCATTTTGAAACTAAATCAGCCGTTCGGTGACAGTTCTGAATTTTGAGCTCTAATGTTTTGATTTATATATATTAAAGACAAAAATATTTTTTTTAAATATAGACAAGGTTTTTTTTTTATTAATAAGTATCTCGACGCTAATATGCCTCTTACTAAATTTGTTATTGCTGGCGAAACCCTTTCTGACGCAATTCCGTAATCCTAGAATGATAATGCATTTATCTTACACAACGAATCATTTCGCTCCAAGCATTGCAATAAAACCGCTAAGACTCAGAAGAGTGAAAGAAACAGAGAAAACGTTACCATTCAAAGCACAAGAATCAAAGAGTTAAGAGATGACGATTGACGCTGCATTGAATTTAACACACAAGAAGGAGTCTGTCAGAGAGTCCCGCAGGTGACAGAAGAATCTATTAGAATATAACTGCGCTTCTAACAGTAAAATATATCCGAGCTGCCAAAATTCATAAAATACAGTTACCAACGAGGGAAGCAATATGTATTTTCAATAATACAAAAAAGGTGGCTCTAGGCCAAAAGGGGTATGTGGCTAAGGCGAAAGCTGTTTCTCAATCTGTCTTATCTTAAACTTAGCTAGCCACGATTCATCATTCGACCGTAGTCGGAATCATCGAGCCAATGTGAACGATCCTTTCCTTAGCTGTATTGTATGTGTTACGCTAGTTTTAAATTCAGAGTTATTTCTCCAAGGCTAAAGAACCCAGTTTGTTCTGCTGTTTACCCATAGCTTTTGAAGAGGATTCATACCTTTCCCAAGGATATTAGTACTTATGCGAACGCAATAGATCCGACTAGAATTCACATTCGGCTATCCGAGCCACTATCCGTTATTCCATGTGCCTTCTTCATCCTAGCCGTGATTACTGACCCCAAAATACCACAGGATTCCTTACAGCAAAACACTACATTCTTAGTTATCATTCATACTACAACCGCGAAAATAACTTAAAGTCTCTATGTAGTGCTAACTAGTTCCCATATGTACATTTTTTTTCTGTGGCGGGGTGGAATAAAAATAACAATATTTGAGACTGAAACCCCAGTGAATATTTACAATGAATACATTACCAAGTAGGAAAGTTCGTTGGAACAATTGCCCTGAAAAGACACAGGGAAGCTACGCTAAAGCGATTGGGAGAGTGACAGATGTCGAGATACCAGATCAAGGTTGACAACATTGCAAATTATTTCATTTATTTTGTCAAGAATCTGTAGAAAGGTATTTGAAGAACCAGACGAAAGGTGCCAATAACATTCAGTCCATGCATAAATAGCAATCTTACAAAGATACAAAACAGATCCTGGTGAGAAAAACTGTCTATTTCGACACAGTGAATGAATTCCTTTAAAAAATATATTTTTTCTAAGTTATTACATTTACTTCAGTGGTGAATATTAATTATAGATAAAGAATTGAAAATTGAAAATGTCTGATTAAAATTTAACTAATGTGTAAAGTTTCGATTTTCGTGAACTACAAGAGATCTATGTTGGATTAGTCATGCCGACGTAGCAGTAAGACAAAACAGTTAATTCAGTATAGGTGAGGCAGTCACAAAAATTGTCAATGAAACCAGCCTGAAAAACAACGTCAATAAAGAAGAAAATGCGGTAGTTGGGGGTGGGAGTGATAAAATCTAATAGCCGGAGGTATTTAAGATACAATGATATAGAGAATGTTTTAAAGAAAAAGGAATCGATTCAAATGAGAATTGCTTTTAAAAAAAAGTAGAATGGAAAAAGTAGAAAAACATAAAAAGATTCCAGACAAAAACAAACGAAAGGGTAGTGCGGGTATGTAATAAGTAATAGGTGAAGAATAAAAAGTGAAAATGGAAAGAAAAAAGCATATAAAGTGTTACAGTGACAGGTTTTTCAGTTCTAAGCAGAATCAAATTGTGTGTAAGAAATTAGAAGAATGAATGAATGAATGGCTGTGCTATGGACGACGGCATTAAAAAGTCGAGACGAGGAGTAACTGTAAATGGAGACAATGAATTGTCGGATGATTAAATATTGTCAAGAGAAAGAGACCAAAGTTAGGCGAAGTTCTTTTTTTTTCCGCTTCAATAATCGACTGACATTTCGATGCACCGGACATGACATATGGCCAGGCTCTGACCAGGTCTTGTATTTTAGATCTGTCCACATCACGTCTCCAGCCTAAACAAGTCTGGAAAAAAATCGAAGAATAGGAAGAGAACCTAAAGTTAAAAACATAAAGGTGTGGCTGTTACAACTTTGTTTGTTTTAAACGATTGGGAAGATCAGTCTTATTTTTTTTTTTTTTTTTTTGTAAAAAGTTGTTTTGTGGCTTTTTTTTTTTTTTTACCACGCCTTTTGTAATTTAAGGAAGGAAATAAACAGTAAAACGGGAGAAAAAAATAAAACTGGGGAGAGTTTGTTTGGAACAATTTTCTTAATTTTATCACCACGGTTCTATAATTTGTATATATTTTATATATGGCTCGTGATTTAAACAAATAAATGGATTAATGTCGGTATCAGTCGGTTGAATCGCTAATTAAGTAATTGGGTCAGGCCTCTTTGTATGGGGATTGAAATAAATTGGGTCCAAAAACGATATCACAAGACTTGACCTTTCATATTTAACCTTATTTTATTCAGCTCTTGACTTGTTCAATTACTCCCGACCAGTAGGCTTGTAAGCAGCTCACCAGATCTCCTCCAATAGGTGGCTATTACATTCTCTACTGCGATATCTGAACGACTGACTTTTTGTCGCTGAAGTCGGCATATATATATATATATATATATATATATATATATATATATATATATATATATATATATCGTTGTCATACATCCACGCTTGTAAGTAATTGCAGCTGCACCTGAAAATGATTCTGAGTTATTTTGAATTATCCTTGCAACTGGTTTCTGACGTTATGCTGGATGTAAAGTCTGTTCTTGCAAGATCCGAAGTGATGTCCATACTACAGATATCGCAAACTGAAAGGGGCTTCACGATGAGGGGTAACTGTCATCGAGATTGCATAGAATTACCACTCTGTAGTATATTCATTTTTCCTTGGTGTCCCATACATGTTTTGTTGTGTAAGACTAAGCTAGTTTTCTATTAAAATGATAGACTGACTGTGAATTAATTTTGTTTTCGAATGAGTTGATATAAGTCAATATATAGAATTTGTAAAAAAAAAAAAAAGACAAAGTGTACGCTGGCGGCCATATAAAACTATTGGGACATTACGCTAAATTGATGTAACCAAGCGTTTTTGTCACAGGTGGCTTTCTGCGAAATCATCGACGAAATTTCTTTTAGTTGTTATTTAGTTTTTACTTTGTTTTTTTTCACTGGCTTTTTAGCTGTCAATTTCGTCTGGACTTGCGTTGACTGAGTTGTAATATTAAAAACATAGCAAGTGAAATAGTTTTTTACACTTTGACAATTTCTTTTTTACCCTTATTTGTTCTTTGTACTTGAGCTAATGTCCGTTCAATTTATAAACACGAATAGAGGCTTTTTAAAAAAAAAAATTAATTAAGAACTATGTGTAAACATCTACTCTAAACAAAATGACGACCGTTTCGTTTGAAATTAACAGTTCTTTCTGTTAGATAATTCCACCCTCTACAAGAGGGATATGTTCCAATTACTTTGCTGAATAATTGAGAGATTATGTGTTCTCAAGACTGCTAACAGATTTATTTTTCATTCACTTGCCTCTAAAGCTATATTTTATTAAATCCACAAACCTATTGTTTCAGTTCGATCTGACAAGAGCTCTGTCTATTGCGCGGAAATCAATGGTAATAAGAAAAATGTGTGCAATCCAAACTGAACCTCATTGGAATATATTTAAAATAAATTCGTCAGTATTTACACTTGGTCCTATGACGTACGTAATCAGGACACATTATATATATATATATATATATATATATATATATATATATATATATATATATATATATATAATTGTTTTAAAATATGTTTTTAACGCTACATAGTTCTAACCATGTTTCAAAAATGGAAGGTCCAAATTTAATTTTGTAATTAAATTAAAGACATTAGTTCCATTTCATCCTCAAGCAATTTTTCTTACTTACTGCTTTTTTTATATATATATATATATATATATATATATATATATATATATATATATATATATATATGTGTGTATGTATGCATATATATGTATATCTATGTGTGTGTCTGTGTGAATTTGTGACTCAAACAAGAAAATGAATGAAAAGCTACCAGATACTCAAAAAGGCAAGTAAATATTTAAATATTTAACGCTACATAGTTCTAACCATGTTTCAAAAATGGAAGGTCCAAATTTAATTTTGTAATTAAATTAAAGACATTAGTTCCATTTCATCCTCAAGCGAATTTTTCTTACTTCCTGTTTTCTTTATATATATATATATATATATATATATATATGTGTGTGTGTGTGTATGTATGCATATATATGTATATCTATGTGTGTGTCTGTGTGTGAATTTGTTACTCCAAACAAGAAAATAAATGAAAAGCTACCAGATACTCAAAGAAGGCAAGTAAAAAAGTAGTGAGAAACCAAACTTCGTTTGGATCCTACTAACTTTAGATGATGTTGGGAGTGCTTAGACGATTTTAGATAAGGAAACCTAGTTCAACTTGTTCCCTTTCTGATAAAATCACCAAGAACTTCGAACCAAATGGAATTCAGAGTTTTAACACAGTACTGATAAAAGACATGGAAACGAAATTACAAAATCCCCTACAGAGGATAGCGACGGAGATTGAGAAGAAGGGACTAAGCATAAACTACTAGAAGACGGAGTGCATGAAGGGCCCGAAATGCGATCTGAATTTGGAACACTAGAATCAAGCAGATGCGGAAGTTTAAATACCTGGGAAGCGTCTTGACAGAGGACAGGAAATGAAACACTGAGATCAGTAGGCGTATCGGGATAGCCCAGGACATATTCCAAAAGTTGGGCAGAGTAATGCGAGACAGGAGGATATATTTGGTAATAAAGAAAAAATACTGAACACGTGACATCTGACCTTCTTTACGGCAGCGAATGTTGGACGATTTCCTCAAAGATGAAGAAGAGACCGGAGGCGACAGAGATGTGGTTCTACAGAAGGATGCTAAGGATATCATGGACGGAGCGTGTGAGCAAAGGTGAGATTTTAGAGAGGTTGCAAACAAGGAGGAGGCTTATACTTAATATCAGGAATAGGCAGCTGAAGTTTCTGGGACACATAATGACGAAGGATGCCTGGAAAATCTGTTTCTGACGTGTCGAATAGAGGGAAAGAGAGACAAGGGAAAACAACCCGTGATTTATGCAATTGGATGAGAGAACGTCGTCTAGGGGGAGGAAGCAGAGGGAAGGAACTTATTGAGAGTTGCAGGGGATAAAGGGAGGTGAAGAGCCATGATCGACTACGTCCTGAAAGGACATGGCACATAGAAAGAAAGAATATGTGTTCAATTTATGGAGGAATGCTTAAATATTTTCAGTCAGAACCACGTCACTGTATTGAATGTCCAAATGTAGTTGGTAGGAGCGGGGCGAATTATAGTGAAAATCCAAGTGCCAAAAGAGTTGAACTGCGTGTTGAGTACTTGGAAGATGACGTATACTTTAGTATCCTATATCCTTATTTTTTTCCCAACGAGAACAATTCAGAATCCTTAGGTGTACTAGAATAAACTACATTAATATGATTTTGTCTTTTCATGAAAATCATATAACTGCCAGATTTTTTTTATTTCAAAATGCCTGACTATAAAAATGTTAAAAACAAAACGGATGAATTGATTTTATTTAAAATATATAATGAATAATACAGACTAAAATAATATATGTATTTAATACATTATAAATATTCAACAACATAATTCCCTCCCTTTTGTTTACTAGACGTTAAATTACGTCATTAAAATGCACCTTAATTTAGCTAAACTTTTCTGTTAGCATGGAGTATTGCTGCCATATATGGTCTGGAGCCCCTTCTGTTTGCCTCGGTGTTCTTGATAAGATCCAGAGACGTGTATGCAATATAATTGGCCCTGATCTGGCATCTCGTCTGCAGTCGCTCTCTCACAGACGTGCCGTCGCCTCTCTCTGTCTTTTTTACAAATACTTTCATGGTAATTGCTCCGATGAGCTGCTTTCTCTGGTTCACAGGCTTCATGAATTCAAGCGCCCTACGTGGCTGGCATCCCGCTCTCACCCTTTCATCGTCGAAACTGTTAAATGTAGCCGTCTCTTCTACTCCAATAGCTTCATATCTCGCACCACTCGCCTATGGAACTCCCTTCCTTTTTCCTGCTTCCGTGATAGCTATAATTTCCAACTATTCAAATGTAATGTCAATAGACATCTCCAGTTGCCTTGATCTATCCACTATCCTTCTCTTCATCCTTTCCTCTATTACTATCTGCTCCCGCTCCAAATCCTATGTAACCCCTTGCGAGCTAGTGGCTTCCAGCCTTGCTTGGGGTGAAATGCTTATTAAGAAAAAATATTTATGAAACTTTCTTAAATTTAAAAATTTTACAAAAGTAAAAATATTTTTTACTTTTGTTTATAAATAAAAATAAATAATTGCAAAATAATATCCTCAAATTCGTCTCGATAAAGTCCATTAGAGGACAAAATGCGTCGGCTAAGGTAATTTTTCATGGCACAGTGGATAAAAGCGTTGGTTATATCCAGTGACAGGACTCAACGAGTGGGAGTTCAATACCCGGTTAAGGCAGTGGAGAACGTGGGGAGGGGAATTAACAGGAGATAACTGATAACTGACCTCCATTGAACCTGGCACCTGGAACTAGAACAGTCTACCCCAGTAAGCGAAATAAAGAATTCAGTTCGATATTCCAACCACCTAAAAAAGGCCGGAGCGTGCAACGGCCGAAACGTTGTAATAAATATGGCGACAAAGATGAGGACAATAGTCCGAATAATGTAAATAGTGTACATAATACTTCATCTCAGAAATATAGACATATTATATATATATATATATATATATATAAACAAATTACTCACAACAAGGATGCAACCGTATTTCGGTGCATTTAGTTGCACCTCGACTGGTGAGAACCAAATTGATTATGAACAATTCTGTTTGTAAGCAGGCCGCTCGTGGAACGTCACTTCCTTTTTTCTATTTGTTTAAAAGGAAGTGACCCTCCAAAAGCGGCCGGCTTACAAACAGAATTGTTCATAACCATTTTAGTTCTCACCAGTCGAGGCACAACTAAATGCACCGAAACATGGTTGCATCTTTGTTGTGAGCAAATTTTTTGTCTATATGAAAAAAATTATAATAAATAATTATTGCTCTACTCTCGGTATTGAGCCCTCTTTTGAATTCATGCTGTGAACGTTAGAATTTATATATTATATTCATTGTCATTACATTCGGATATATATATATATATATATATATATATATATATATATATATATATATATATATATATATATATATATATATAGTTTTGATATTTTATTTCTAACTATGTGTAGCAGGCTATTTTTATATGAATATCTATTTATACAACTTTGTGTATCTCTGTTTCCGAGGGCATTATGTCTTAATAAATATTGAAAATGTTTGTTTAAGCAATTGAATGGCTGCTTGATTTAGGTTTTGCAGATTATAAATCGGTTGCAGATTATTAACAGATAAGAAATACTTTTTTCTAGATAATTAAAGTGATATTTTAAGATAATAATGATTTACTGATAAAAGTCCTTCTAATTGATCCATAGGTATGGGGAGAAGAGATAGATTCCTACCTTTCCCATGGGTAATTTTGCCCGTAAGTAAATATAAAGAACCCGACTGAAAGTAGAATTCGTCCCTCCGATTTCCAGTCCCGTTAACCATCACACCCCATGTACATCCAAACTTACAGCACCTGATATTCCCATGTGGTACTGACTAGGGTGGACGTTGCTTAACATCAATGATCTTGCGAGAACCGGTGTTTCAACGCACGTAGAGGGAAGAATTGTTTCAACAAGAAACATTGAAGTATCTACCTGTTAATATTCTGAATGAGTTAAATAATTTAGTAATTTGACCCATATTATACGAGAAAATAGTTTTTCAGTTACTTGAAAAGCAATTAGACTCGCCTTGCTCTCATGATCTGAAAGTGAAAGCAATCACAACTAAGTCAAAGTATACAAATAGCAACCAAATTCATTCACTCAGAGTGTCATTGTAAATTGTCTATTCCTTCGCCAACGAATGATTCTTGCAGATATACTAGCTGTAAATGGGAATGACACAATTCAGAAGACCTTGGAAACTGTTCTGAATGTTCTTGAGTCTCTTGATGCTTTTTCAATTGGATCACCTATGTTATGTACAAACATTAATATAAAAAAATACGATGCAAAATTGGTAAACGTTTTCCTCCCAATGAATCAATGAAGAAAATTCCAATTATATCATTATTTTATCTTCGAGTTACAGTTACTATCTATTTTAGTTGTTTTTGTTATTGAAAATCTACAAGTCCGTTATTTGGGATTTTATAGCGCCAGCCACTGAAATCTAATAAACTTTTCCTTCTTTAAGAGTTACAGGGTTAATTTCGATTCAAGACATTTTTTAATCATTGATCTATGATTATGTACGATATTGTGCTTGATATAAATTTCAAAAATGTTCATAACACCAAAAATATTGGACTGTTAAAATCATAGGTCATTGGTGGTGAAATTAGTTTGTGGCATTTATGGTCAGCATTGGAGCAAAGTTATTACATTTTTGGAGCAAAATCAGGACATAAGCATAGCTTAGGCAGAAAATGAAACGTCGATAAAATTAGTTGTGCTTAACCTTTAAAGTCATGTACGCTCAGCAGAGGCCATTTTTCAAACAAACGACTGGAATAATTTTATCTTCGTCTTTTTCGAAAAACCTCGCGAAAAACTGAAAAATATCGGAGAAAATATTCTAAATTTTCAGGAATAAATCTTTTTTTTTTTTTCAACTTTTTCATTGTCAGCTGTCTATTTCTTGGCCAACGGATGATTCTTGCAGAGATACTAGCTGTAGATGGGATGTGACATAGTTCAGAAGACCTTGAAGAATGTCCTGAATGTTTTTGAGTCTCTTGATGTTATTTCAATTGGATTCACCTAAAATGTATATCTCAACTATCGAAATTGGTGCAATTGAGTCACTAAGCTGGTATGCAGCTTCAAAGTACCTGCCTTACTATGGTGAGCGAAAAGAACTATATATTCGTTTCTAGGAACCTCTATATTCTAACAGATTTTCATTTTTTATTCACTCGACTTCAGTTCATAGTTGTGTTTAACTATGCCACGAACAGACATATTGAAAAGATAACTAACCTCATTAAGATGTCGGTATGATTTTCCCCATGATCATACTTCCGTTGATTATCCCAAATAGCTATTTCCTTTTTTTTTTTTTAAGAATTTCAACCTAAGCAAGGCGGGACGCCACTTGTACGCAAAGGGTTACAGAGTGTGAGCAAGAGTAAAGAGGCGTGATAGAGGAAAGGATGAAGTGAAAACGAAAGAGTGATGCTTAAATCCTATCGGCCTTTGAATTTTTTATATTAAATTACGGCATCATTTTTGTGTTTTGTATTGTTTAACATTTTAATATGTAAATAGTGTACTTGATCTTTTTTTAAAATTTATTTTAAGAAAAAAAATTTTCAAGAATAATAAAGTATCTATTTTTATGGGTTGTTTTATCTGAATTAATATTTCCCAGATAAAACTGAGTTTCCCTGCTAATAAAACAGATACTAAAAGCATCACGATTGTCTGGATGTCAAAGGAATTTATAATGAGGATTTGGCAAAAAATCTAGTGGATTGTTTGTACCTTAATTGGTAAGGCAACGTCTCCGTAAGAAGACTTCGCGAAAATATGAATTCATGATTAGGCCGGTGAACTATGTGTTAATTGCTTTCAATGCTGTTTATTCAACTGTCGGGAAATTACCATCTGACTGTCACAGTAAAAACAACATGAAATAAGTACGAGAGAAATAACTAATTATAATTCGTCTAAGAAAGTCGAAATATTAATGCAGCTTATTTCTGAAAATAAGACTAAAATGCCTATACGTGGAAGATTATATTGATTCACTGTTGCAAATAAATCAATAATTTTAAACTGACAATACCAAAGCTAATCATATATATATATATATATATATATATATATATATATATATATATATATATATATATATTATAAACTTATTACCGCAAGCATGGCGACAGTGCTACAAGCACACAAGTTACAGAGTAAAAGTGGCGTAATAGAGGAAAGGATGAAGAGAAGTACGGGGAACAGATCAAGGCATCTGGAGATATGTCGATTGACATTGCATTTGAATAGTTCGAGATTATAGCTATCAGGGAAGCAAGTAAGAGGAAGGGAGTTCTGCAGACAAGAAGTGCGAGACACAAAGTTATTGGAGTAGAAGAGACGACTAAATTTAACCGTTTTGACAGTGAAAGTGTGGGGCGGAGGTGCCAACGTAGTAGCACGTTTAAATTCATGCAATTTGGTAACCGGTGGTTGACACGACATAAGAGAAACCCTATTAATGACGTCAATTTCCCAGCTGAAAAAACATGTCTAAAACACACGCGTCTATTATGTTCGTATCTATCTATCTATCTATCTATCTATCTATCTATCTACATACATACATACACACACACACACACACACACACACACACACACATATATATATATATATATATATATATATATATAATAGGCTAATCTTCTTCAGAATCACTATCAGGATTTTATCCGTACCGATAGCCATTATAAAGTTAAGGCATTTGATAAGTATGTTGATAGTGCAATATTTGTGTTTCGTGAGAAGGGGAGTCAAATGTGCGGTGGTCCTTATCATCCAACGTGGAATTAAAGTCAAAGTTCGTTGCAAATAGCCTTGCTTTGTCTGGTGAGAATGAAATCACCCCTAAACCATTTTTATAGCAGATATTGGCACTTTTCTTCTATTGAGAATTTTATTCGAGATTTTCCAAAGGCTTACAAGAAGCAAGTCTTTTGTTTACAACCTTGCCACAGACTGAATGTGTATAACTACTCTTTGAATTGTCTAAAACTCTCTTGCAATGATTGTGAGCAGTTCTGCATGTAGCAATGGCATTACTATACCGTTCTCTGTGGTAATGTGGGTGGTGGTTATTACGGTAGGCTATGGCTTCGATACATTCTGGCGTGAATCAAGGATGATTTTTGCTACTTTTGGAATCTTTTTTTTCTTTTTGCGGGGAGGATAGGATAATATATACCATGCAAAAAAGAGGCCATTCAGAAATCATGGAATCAGTTGTGGAAGCGCAATTTTAGAAGAATTGAAAAGGGAGCTTCCGTAATATACGATCTGAAGTTGTCCCAGTCAGCTTTGGCATACCGAAAAGATCGTCCTTTGAAATAAGGTACCAGAGGATGCTTTCGATTTGGCATCAAATTTAATATTTAACAGCGAATGCCGAGAAGTGTCAACGAAGTATTTGTCACGACAAAATGTGAGAAATGGTGTAGGAGGTTGGCGTAATTTCCCGCTGTGTCAGGAATACATGTGGACTTATAAAATAACATGATAGTATTTGCTTTCTTTTGTATATGTATGTATTTGGGCAGCGACTCTTATACAGGTTTGGTTAATGACAAACGAATATTCTTTGTCAAATATGTTTTTCTTTTCGTTTTTTTTCCAATATTTTGAGCTATTTTCCTGGTTTGTAATATAAATTTAAAAATAAATTACCCAATGTCTGAGTACATTCGCCTTTCCTAAATCATTAGCAGTGAAGTTTTTTATATACTATGTCTGTTTCATGGTATTTTTAAATAAGACGGCTTCACCTGTCGTGACAGCTTTTAAAAATAGTTTCCCCTTCTTCATATGTCAGTTCGTGTTGTCATTTCATTCATAGTTTATTTTATTCGTGAGATATTAAATATGATTACGTTTTATTCGTAAGATATTAAATATGTTATAAATATATATGAGTGTGGTTGTGTGCCAGTATGTGTGTGTGTGTGCCAGTATGTGTGTGTGTGCCAGTATGTGTGTGTGTGCGTGTGTTTCCAATAAACAGAAATAAGTCTACAGAAAATGAACTTTGAACGTAATTCTGTGTTTTAGGCAAAACCGCGATCATCAGATAATTCTAATGATATCGTTTACATATTTTTTCTCCTGCGCGGGCGACTGTCTCTTCGCGGGATTTTTCTTGAGTTTTTTTTTTTTTGTGACGATATTTGAACTTTACTCTTGGTATTTTCCTGGTTAATTTTAATCATCAGATAATCTCGGTAGGCATTAAATTATATAGCTAGATAGATTCTCACGTCGACAACGACGGATAAGGATTTGTATATACGAATTGTTTAGCGGACAACCTGTACTGATTAAGCCGACCAATTGCATATACCCTACGATGCACATTCTCTCCATCAGAACACTATGTCCTTTACAGATGCATGACAGATGAGGCTACAATAATTGGCTTTTTTGAATAGGAGTTTCCATCTCCTAACTGCAAGCTGACGTTAGCTCTGATCAAAGGTTCATCAGGCCTCTGCCAATCTTCTACAGGCTGGTTTGAATTTAGCGTTTTTCCTCCTCCGATGCCGGTCTCTTTCTTCCGGAGAACCGCTACTTTGTAAAAGAGAATCTCAAGAGAATTCTCTCGCCATCAGTACAATCTTAACATCTTCAATCGACGTTTATCGCTCTTAAATATGCTGTTAATATGCAATCTACTTCCTCCTCTTACGACCAAACAACAACCACATTCAACAAACCTTTACTGTGAGCGGCCCTTGGGTAATTTATTGAGTGAATATTTAGTAAAGTAACTGATGAATACATGTTAATGAATGATTTAATCAGTAGACATTAGGATCTAGCAATCTTTTGCTTTACATGGACAGTTACATCCAGAACTCACCGCTTGATATATCTTTGGTCGTTCGAATTCGTATATTTTACAGGTTACGTTAGACTTTGTAAATATAATTCCATAAAATTTATCGGTCAACCAAGAAGTCATATCACACAATTAAGTAGACTGTAATAATTTAAAAATCCTCTGCTGATCCACTACATATAACATCACAAACACACCAAAATGTTCATCATTTCAGGAGTCAGGAGTAAAAAAATAGAAATAAAAAATAAAAAAAAATATATTTTATTACCCATACAGAGCAAGAAAATACCTTATTTTCTGCATTCTAGCCTGGGACAAATCTGATTGTGATTTTGAATCGTTCTTTTTTTTGTTTTTGTTATTGACCTCAAAATTAAAACGTAATCTCCGACTGGAAGATGCTCAGAGATTTCCTTCTTTTTTTTTTAATTCGAAGCTTGGCATTATTATCTACTTTCTATATTTTCCTGTCCAAAAATTCTACGAACTCAAATCAACAATATCCCCCGGGGAAATAATAGACAACTTTAATACAAGGAAATATTCCAGAAGAGAAAATGTCGCTCTGTTCAGAAGACGTTCTTTTTCTTTTCTCTTCTCTCTATCTCTCCTTCAAAAACTGATCCTCTCTCCCCACTTCTCTCGTTCTCTCTCTTTCTCTCTGATTTTTCTTTTCTCAACCTCTGCCTAGCGATCTATAGCTGTCATTAATTCTTCCATTAAAGGAAATATGCTAGAAGAGCAAATGTCTTCGTCGGTTCAGAAGACGTTCATTATTTTCTCCTCTCTCTCTCTCTCTCTCTCTCTTTCTCTCTCTCTCTTTCTCTCTCTCTTTCTCTCTCTCTCTCTCATAACAACTATCGCTCTACTTCTTTTATATTCCTCTGTTTGTCCTTCTATAATTGTTAATTTTGTGGTATGGACTTTTCTTATTAACTCTTTTATTAAAATAAATACTCCAGAGGAAAAGAAAATGTCGACCTTTCTTCAGAAGACTGTCACTTTCTTTTCTTTTCACTTCTTTCTGTTTCTCCCTCAAAAGATCTCTCTCTCTCTCTCTCTCTCTCTCTCTCTCTCTATTCTCACTCTGTGCGTTACTTCTTTTTCTCTCTTTTTCTGTCTATCGATCTATACTTGTATTATTATTTCCTTCGTTAAAGGAAATATTCTAGTGGATGAAAAACGCTACCCCAACGTTCACAAGACAGGCTCTTTATTTTCTCTTCTCTCTCTCTCTATCTCTCTCTCTCTCTAAACCTCTCTCTCCCTCTTATTTTCACATCCTCTCTCTTTCGCCTTTTCCCTCCCTCTCTCTCTCTCTCTCTCTCTCTCTCTCTGTATCATAACCAATTTCACTTTTCGTCTTTTCTCTCCCTCAGTCTGCTAATCTATACTCCTTTTATTAATACTTTCGTTAAAGGGAATATTCTAGAGGAAGAAAAACGCTACCCCTAGGTTCACAAGACAGGCTCTTTATTTTCTCTTCTCTCTCTCTCTATCTCTCTCTCTAAACCTCTCTCTCACCCTCTTATTTTCACATCCTCTCTCTCTCGCCATTTCCCTCCTCTCTCTCTCTCTCTCTCTCTCTCTCTCTCTCTCTCTATCATAACCAATTTCACTTTTCGTCTTTTCTCTCCCTAAGTCTACTAATCTATACTCCTTTTATTAATACTTTCGTTAAAGGGAATATTCTAGAGGAAGAAAAACGCTACCCCTAGGTTCACAAGACGTGCTCTTTATGTTCTATTCTCTCTCTCTATCTAAACCTATCTCTCTCTAAACCTCTCTTTCCTTCTTATTCTCACATCTTCTCTCTTACAACTTCTCCATCTCTCTCTCTTTCTCTCTCTCACATACACACATAACCATATAAATATAGTCTATAAATCTATAGTCCCTTTATTAATTCTTTCGTTAAAGGAAATATTCTAGAGTAAGAAAAACGCTACCCCTACGTTCACAAGTCATGCTCTTTATTTTCTCTCTCAATCTGTCTTTCCCTCTTAATCCCACACCTTCTCTCTTTCTCCCCCCGTCTCTCTCTCTCTCATAAGCAATCTCATTTGTTCTCTTTTCTCTCCTTCAGTCTATTTATTTATATGCTTTTTATTAATTCTTTCGTCAAAGGAAATATTCCAGAGGACGAGAAACGTTCTCCCTCTGTTCACAACACGTTCTCTTTCTTTTCACTTCTCTCTGTTTCTCCCTCAACCCCCCTCTCTCTCTCTCTCTCTCTCAGTCTGTCTTTCATCACCACTTTTCTCTCTCTAATTCTACAGATCTATATTTCTCTTTCTTACTCTTAATGGTGCTGGGAAATGTTAAATTGTGAAATCAATTTTATGAACCTCATCTCTTTGCAACTCAATTTATTCAAGTAATCATTTATTCAGTGTTCGAAACAATATTTATTTTGTAAATATTTATTTTATACATAGTTATTTTGTAAATATTTATTTACTCTTTTTAACTTATTTTTTTAATTCTCTCTCACCAATATCATTTATGGCGGTCCACACTCAAAAATGTCTAAACTATCACCTGTATACAACCCTTTTCTTAGATAAATGATTACAAATAATCTCAAACGAATGAATCAATGTATGGCATACAAACTACATGTTGTCCACTATGTACAAATATCTAGAGTAATTCAAGCTTGGACGATTGTCTTAAAATCGTTATGATGAAGTACATGTGTAATATGAATAAAAGATTACTTGTCAGGAAACAAAGATTAATAAATATCATACTACTGCCATTAATAATACTAATGACGATACCATTTTACAACACTGCAACTTCTCCGACCCGGATACTTCGTCGGATACATCTCTTTCAAGATCTAAACGACACAATGTGTGTTGGAAAATCAGATAGAATATTCCCGAATCGGACGAATGGGACGAAGAATTAACGAAACAACGATGCAGGAGCAACTCTAGCGATGTTATCATTGCATATATATATATATATATATATATATATATATATATATATATTACCAGAGATCATATTGTAATTTTCTTTGTTATTATTGCTTTTCTCTGGCACTCTTTTTTACTAGTTCCCATATTGTATTCATTTCTATGCTTGACAAGCAATAATAACTACGAAAATTGCAATATGAGCTCTGGTAAAAAAACAGTCAATGATAACAGCAAAAATTGCAATATGAGCACCGGTAAAGAAATGATGCTGAAGACATTAGGTTCATAATACCCAGAAATTCATACACAGATGTCCTCAAAGACACATGGCACAGTGGATACAGGCGTTAGTTAGATCCAGTGAGAGGACCCAAAGAGAAAGAGTTTAAATACCTGGTTAAGACCTTAGAAAGGGAACTAACAGGAGATAACTGATAACTTACATCCATTAGACATGGCACGTGGGACTAGAACAGTCTACCCCAGCGAGCGAAATAAATAGTTCAGTTCGACATTCCAATCACCTGAAGAAGGACTGAGTGTACAAAGTGATAAATATGGCAACAAAGATGAAGATGAATGTCCGCGTTATGTAAATACTGTACTCTCTCCTTCTGTCCAGCCAAGTAACTGTGGCTATACTTCTGTGGAATCAAACTTCTGAAGACTTCTTTAAAAGAATGACCTTTGACGAATCTATCTGGCAAAGAAGCTGTTCTTCTGACGGCGAATGCATGCAACAGGCCGACGACTGGGCTCTGATTCGCTCCGACTCTCCAACTCTCTTTAAAAACTCTCCCAAACTTGCTGGCGACTGTGCTCCTGGACAAATCTATGTGTCTGCCAAAATCCCCCCACCCCACCTATAACTCATCCTGACTGTTCAATACTAACAACGTTATTCCCCGTAGCCATGGGTCCACCCAATTTCAGCACTCACGCAATTTCGTGCATTCCCCAATTTCCTACATATACTCATTTGCCGTGTCTCATGACTGTCATTCTAGCGACATCATATCTTTGACGATTTTCACCTACTGACCTTGTCAACCGTTTATTCAAAATATATACTTTTTTTTATTATCGTTACGTTTTCCTAATCATCTTATCTCACAAATGTGAGTGAATACGCTTTTCTAGTCATGGGAATTGCGTTTTACCCTTTTAAACAGTTTAACACAGATATATAGTTGTCCAACAACGGCGACATTCTCAGGTTTTCAATAATCTCAGGTCTCATATTGGTACATAAATATTAACCACTTGAAGAAGTTACGATTTTAGTATCGAGGGACGTGTGAAATACGGAGCAAATGAAAGTGATTCTACTCGGTGATAGTAACATGGTGTGCCTTTAGCTGTAAGTGACCTAGCTGCAAATGACTGAACTGATTGAACGAAAAAAGTGGAGCTCATTTGAAGATCTGCCATGGAAGTTGCTATAAAATAAAGATTTGATTGCAACTTTTTTATCTATCTGCTGGGTGTGAAATAATTCATGCTCCACACGACTACGTAAACATTCTGGACATGATCAACGCTGGAAGGTGAAGGTAGCTCCAACTATGACAGCAATACTCCATTTTTGGTCTTTGATTCTTGTAAAAATGAAGCATGGCAGAAGGTCCCGGATACTTTCTGGAGGAAGAGAATGATTCGACCATTTTTCTAGTATATTTACCAGTGGGACATTAAGTTCTAGACAGAAATTAAGCCTAAATATAGATGTAAATTAGATAAACCCCTATATTATCGTAAATAAAGAAAACAAATAGTCCAGTCAAGGGACGCTTTGTTTTCTTTAGTTACGACAAAATAGGGATCTATCCAATTTACATTTATGTTTAGCCTCAATTTCACTCTAGAACTGATGCTAAAAGGTGACTAGCTTGGTTTTTGTGAAATTAAAAGTTGCAAGCCAGTTTCCCGCGACATTGTTTTGTTCTTCTGAAAATTAAAAAAAATATATTATAAAATAGTTTCGCCATGTTTCCGAAGGCTAAATAACGAACTTAGTTTTTTCAAAGTAGAGATTTTGAAATAACATCTACTGTGTTCATTTTATATTGGTTTCTTTAATTTTGCTGTAATTATTTCAGACTTTACAGTTTGTCTTTATTTCACTTAAGGCATTTATGTCTCCCGAAAATTGTTCCACTTGTCAATTAAGTACTCTTCATTTAATAACAGCTTTCATTTAACCACCGCAGAGATATTTCCTGCTTGCTATCAGCATGGCTGACGCTAGACTCCGTGAGAACAACACACTACGCCTTCTTGCACACGCATTTCCACTGATATGAAAATAGAGTGACTATATCCATTGTAAGGAAGATTGGGTCACTGTGTCGTGCGTCAGAATCACTCTTGCATATTCACAAATCTACCATTCGTCCATGCATTGAATACTGACGTCATATCTGGTCTGGTGCTTCTGCTCTCCCTCTAAAGATTCTTGACAAAATCCAAAGAATTTGTAATGTAATCAATCCTGATTAGGCATCTAGATTTCAATCAATTTCTCACCGACGTGACGTAGCTTTCATTTGTCTTTTTATAAATATCTCCATGGCAACTGTTCTGACGAGATTTTTTCCACGGTGCTCCGACTAGATGAATTTAAGCGTGCTACTAGATTGGTATCTAGGTTCTACCGTTTTACTATTGAAATACCGAAATACAACCGCCACTTCTGCTCCAACAGTTTCTTTTCCCATCCTCACTCTGTGCTACTCACTTCCGTTTTCTCACTTCCGTTTCCTCACTTCCCTGATAAGTACAATCTTCAAAAATTTAAATGCAACGTCAATCTGTCATCTTGAACCCTGTCCAGATTTCATTCTATCCTTTATCCTCTCTATTTTCAATCTTCGCTTTTAATTTCACTCCATGTAATCCCATGCATGTTATTTGCATTCCCGCCTTACTTTGGGTAAAATGATTAAAAGAAAAATGTCTTTATACCCACTTAATCTTGCATTTACGTAGGTTGTGATCTTTGGAATTTAAGTGATCTTATGAATTTGATATCTCCTCCCTTACCAGCTATTGGTCAAATAACAAAGTAAACTGGATTATATAGCCTTGCTATAAAAAGGAAAAGTGATCTGGGGAGAATTATGTTCATTTACGAGCATCGAGTTAAAGAAATTTGATAAATAAATTATTGTTTTCACTGAAAATATTGTTAATATTTTCGGAGAAAGTTTTGGAATAGAGTTATAATTTGACTAGAATTCACCAACTCTGTGAAATTCCTTTAAAGTCATATCTGAGATATTGTGACGAAGCATTAGACATGGAATTTTCTATCGCATCATGAAGACTTTATATGTATCAGTACCAACGTCAGCATTAAATATTATGATTGCTTATTTTACTTGGAAATAGCGTTAATGTTCTCTTGTTACAAAAGGAGATTATATTAACACGCTTTTCCCGTGAATACATTAAACTGTTCTTTTATCATTGTTAATTTTCTTCTTTTATCTGTTTTCATCTGTGCTAAGCGTTTCTTTTTTCTGCATAATATATTCTTTGAGAAACTTTGGCTTTTTATTTCCCCTTCAGATTCATAGTTCACGTATTAATATCGTTCCAGTCAATTTCTTTTTCTCATCGATTTTTCACTACCCAGATAGATAGATAGATAGATAGATAGATAGATACTATCTATCTATCTATCTATCTATCTATATATATATATATATATATATATATATATATATATATAGCTATATATATATATATATATCATATCCATATTCTTATACATTATATAGCTTTTGTCGTTTATTTATATTTTCATTTCTTATTTTATATCTTTTTTCGTTTATTTATTTTTCATATCTATTCATCTATCTATCTATCTATCTATCTATCTATCTATCTATCTATCTATCTATCTATCTATCTGCCTGTGTCTATCTATCTATCCATCTATCTATCTACATATATGTGTCTTTTTATTTCTCTTACCTGGGTTTTGGTTCTCACTTTCTTTCTCTCTTAATTTCTGTATATTTCTTTCTTTCTCGACATATTTGACTCCTTTCTCTCTCTTTTTCTGTCCCTATATTTTTCTTCCAGTATTTACTTCCTTTTCTTTTTTCTTTCTCTTTTTCATTGTTTCTCTCTCTTTATATATATGTGTGTGTGTGTGTGTGTGTGTATGTGTCTTTGCTTGATTTATTTATTCCCTTTCTATTATCTCTCTCTTTCGCTTTTATCTCTCTTATTGTCTTTCTTTTCGTTTATTTATTTGTTTATTTCTCTTTCAATCCTCTCTTCTCTCGCTCTCCCTCTTTCTCTCTATGCATCTTCTTTTTTCTAATTCTGCTAGAATTTAATCTTACACAATGTACAAGGCACGTTCTTGACTTATCCAGACATTTTGAATATTTCATGAACGAATTGCATGGTTATTTTGCAACTTAGTTGCCAACTTGAAATCAATCACACCTACAGCACTAACTTTAACAGTCTCTCACCCACGTGGCTATACAGTCATTATGAATTAGCGAGTGTGTTTACTGTGCGACTGCTGCATTCATTGTAACTGAACGAGTAGATGTCTTATGTCTTATGCAAGGTTTTCCTTTGTTACAACAGGGTGTCACTAATGATTGCCTTCTCGACTCTCCGAATTTGCCCCATGTTTTTTTTTTTTTTTTAAATTAAATCGATGTTGAAATAATGATGAATATTAACTTAACAAATCAGTTGATGGTGATCGCGAGAGAGAAGTTTGCATAATATTTTGGAAAATGGATAGCATTCCGACATAGGCGTTCGAATTCCCAAGAACTAAGGAAAATGAATACCGTACAGGCTGCAGTTGGGCCAGTTTCGGTCAACAACGCAAAATATTAACCTAATAATACATTGTCTGATCTAGAACTCGCATATGGATGTCATGTATAGCATCAAACTCGTGTAGAATTATCTAAACTATCATCTATATTCACCCCAGGTAAGGCGATAATTCCACAAAGACGCAAGAGGCTACTGGCAGTGAAATCTAATCCAGAGTAGGAAACAAGATAAAAAAAAACCTCTATACCCGTTCAAAAAAAAAAAGAAAAAATTGAAAAAGCCCCAAATCAATGATTAACAATGATTTTAGCCTAATGAAATCTATGAATATTTATGAGTAGTCAACTTCACAGGATCACGTACAGTGGCGCTACGGAATCATAAATAAAGACATTTACCAAATAAAAGAAACTATATCAAATAGTGACAACGAAAATGTATCGTGTATCTAACTCGAAGAGAAGATAATAATATAATCAAGATATTAACTTTCCACACTACTTCAAATAAAAAGTTAGGAAGGAAACTCCCATAAAAACTAGAATGAAAGATCGCGATTATTGGGTATGAGAAATCTATTATATTAATTCAGTAAATGTACAAAGATAGAAACGGATGTAAGACAAGGATGTGTTTTCTCACCTGACTTATTCAACCTATACAGTGACGCGACTCTGGGAGAATTAAATGTTCTACCAGGGTTAATTATTGAATTATTAACGACATTAGATACACTTTGATATCAGACACAGAAAGGAAACTACAAGCACTTCAAGAAAAGGTAGTGACTAACATCAAGTGCAAGAAATCAGAATGTATGGTTTTCAGCAAAAGGAAGAGTCCAGAAAATTAGAATTAACGATACTAAAATCCAGCAAGTACAACAATATGAGAAATGTTTGACAGAGGATGGGATGCGTAGCACCGAAATCTTAAACTGCATTTGGATAGCGAACGATGCTTTCCAAAAATTAAGCAAAGTATTAAGAAATCAGAAAATTTAGTTTGAAACAAAGAAAATAATACTGAGCTGTTATGTAATATCAGTCCTCCTGTTTGGCAGTCAATACTGGACAATCGTCTCCTATATGAAGGAGAAACTTCAGCCGATAGATATTTCGATCTACTGAACGATACTGAGAATATCATGGACTGAACATGTGAGTAATGAGGAAGTTTTTGGGAAATTGGAGACAAAAAGTGCAGTCAGGATTAGCATCAATAAGATACAGTTAACATTTCTAAGGCATATAATGTGGAGAGTGGATTTGGGAATCACAGAAGGCAAGGGAGAAAGCGGAACTTACACAGTGAACTTGTGTAAATGGATGACAGAAAAAGCTTTGTGTAGAGATCACAACAATAAAAAAATATTTAGAACTAAAATCGACAGAAAATTGTGGCGAATCATGATTAGCAACGCTCCGAAAGGACATAGCATATAGAAGAAATTTGTGTTTTTTGTTTTTGTTTTTTTTTGTTTTTACTCCTGTAATTTTTTTTTTAAGATAAATACTGATCAATGAATTGTTGTAGAGTAGTTTTCACAGTGGATGCTTGTATTTCAATAAGTCGTCCTAAATTAGGTTCGACGTACAAAACGTTAGGAACTTGGAAATAAGAGTTAATGACACAGCAATCTAGTTGTGATGGCTGGTACTTCAATGTCCGATATCGACTGACTCGCCCAACACCACTCAGCCCAACTGGCCACTGCTACTACTACTTATTATCTGCGGGAGAATCCATTACAAGAGAATAGGTATTATGATATAAGATGAATGTATCCTTATAATGAATCGGTCAGTCTCCTCGTCAGCATTCTTTGGTTAATATTAAATAGCGAGATAATTTCAGGAGGAATTTCAGTATCCATTCTGTTCTCAACTTATATGATCATGTGTTCAACGTAGTCGAAATTTCTTTTCTATGATTCACTTATAGCTGTGTATGTTCTTTTCTTTTATTACTACGTTTGATTTTTTTTCTTTTATAATTCTCCATTCCGTTTCTTCTCTTGTTTCTTTTCTTCCTTCCATTCTATCTTGTCTTCTGACCATGATTCTTTTCGTTCTTTCAGTTTTTCTTTTAAACTCGCCAAACTTGAATTCTTTTTTTCTGGGTTCCTTTCTTAAAGTTAGTCTGATGGTTCACAAAGTTCTATAAAAAAAGAATGTCTTTTTTAATAAATCCTTCTCGGAGGGTCAGACCCACCGCTTACATTTTGGAGCCATTGTAATACACCTTACGTAAGCAGAAACATATCGACTAAAGATCTTCTTTGCCTTAAAAAATATTGAATGAATATACATTTTGAAGATTAAAAGGTATCTGTTGTTATTTTTATTACATTTTATTTTTAAGAATATTTTTTTAAAAATTCTAACAAGATATAAAATAATAATTTCTTTTAAAAAAGTAGATATAATTGACTCTATGCGAAGGTGAGTTATTTCAATGCATATACATATCGACATTTGCATGTATGTATTTAAGAAATCGTATCTTTTAAATAAAATTTGCGTATTCTTTGAAGTATAGACTTGTGGCTTTTAGAAGGTAGACAGATGTCGAATAAAAGCACATTAAATAGGGGAATTATATATGTACGCGATCTGATCAAAAAGTATCGGAAATGGTGGTATAAAAGGAAAACTACAATACATATCAATTTGGCATTTAACCTCCATCGAAATAGTCCCTTTCTAAGGCCACGAACTAAAGAGAAACTCAGGTCTCTTCGGCAACGACTCTTTGCGTCAAGTCTCTTCGCCTTCGGTGAGGAGATTGCCCAGCGTTATTATACATAATATAGAGCGTTTGTATTATTGTTTCCCTAACATATATGGGGCTGGTATAAGACAGCATTATTTCTCTTCCTCGTTGCCTTGAATTTTCTCGACAGAATGAGGAGAAATTCGTATAGGGCGTGATCTGGGGAATATGTTAGCTGTCGGACCTGGGGAATTTTTCGTTTGCGCCTGGATAAATTTAAAATTCATTTATTTCTGTAAAATAGTTTGGCCTGATGGGACGAGATCAATTATTTGATATCGCGAAATAAAATTTCTAGAGATAGAGAAACATATTTAATAAGCCGGTTAATAGAACTAGAAGGAAAAAAAGCCAACAAAGTGATGCCACTATTGTCAATAAAATTTATATTTATTATATATTAACATTTTGACAGAATGGATATAAATTAATCTCGGAATATATATTGTCATGGGTCCTTACCTATAACTACAGAATGAACTCTTCCTAAAACTATGTATACTACGCCTCTCAAGAGAGAGGGACGAATCAAGCCGAGCTTCTCGACTTGACGGTCGAACTCTCTGCTTTTGAGCAGAAAGGAACCCGTACGAGGTTCCGCCGAAGGGCAGAATCTCGTTCGGGGTGAATGACCTACCCTGATCTCGTTTTTACGAGTTATACGGGCATATTTTTGGCTGAGCCTACGGGCTCAGGAAACCCACGATAAAAATGACCTTGTGTCACATGCAACCCTCGTGGGGGGGTGGCTAGATACCGAGCTTCTCGGCTTGACGGTCGAACTCTCTGCCTGTGAGAAGAGAGGAACCCGGACGAGGCTCCACCGAAGGGTAGAGTCTCGTTCGGGGAGGTTGACCAACCCGATCCTGTTTATACGGGTTCTACGGGCATTTTTTTGGCCGAGCCTACGGGCTCGGGAAACTCACGTTAAACTCGGCCTTGTGCCACATGCAACCCTCGTGGAGGGCTAGATACCGATTCAAGCCGATCTTCTCGACTTGACGGTCGAACTCTCTGCCTCTGAGCAGAGAGGAAACGAGGCTCCGCCGAAGGGCAAAGTCTCGTTCGGGGAGAATGACCAACTCGATCCTGTTTATACGGGTTCTACGGGCATTTTCTGGACGAGCCTACGGGCTCGGGAAACCCACGTTAATCTCGGTCTTCTGCCACATGCAACCCTCGTGGGGGGGACTAGATACCGAATCGAGTCCAGCCGATAGTAGTTCACTCCAAACAAGACTGACAGTCAGACTAACACCTTCCCCATCTTGTATTATTATTTCGTGTAATATACCTTTGTTATTTCTACTCTTGTGTTCGTGTTGTTCTTCCTTGATCTTAACCTGGACCATAACACACACACACACACACACACACACATATATATATATATATATATATATATATATATATATATAATGGTTTGATATTAAATGTTAGCCGATTAATTGTTGTTTCATTTCTGTGACAAGTGGCAAAGTTATTTCTCTCGAGTACGACAAAAGATATGTGAACTAAAATTTACTGACTCGCGGTAAAGGATCATATTAACGCAGTTAGCACATATTATTAATGAAAGATCTGGTTGCTGACACGAAACCGCTGAACCATTCTCACAGAAGAAATCTCAGATCCGTTATTATGCCATATTTTCTGCTGTTGCCGCTGCGGTTACATTTGACGGTTTCATGGGTGATAGGCACTCGGTGAACTTGTTTCAAATTTTAGAGGCATGCAGCACTCGGGTCAAAGGTTGTTCTTCCAAATCCTTTATAATCCGTTCCAAAGAAGCAGATTTTATCGCACGAACCGAACGTCAAAAATGTCAAGGTCTAACCCAAGTACAATCTTTTCAACTTGAGTTAGTTTATCTTCAATGTTTATCTTGCCAAGCCAGGACTAGGATGATACAGTGGCCGGGCTCAAATGAAAAGTTCACATTAATCTGATAGAAGGAATCTTATGGGTATTAACAAAGCAGCAAAGAATAATCGTTCAAGCACGAATAATTTCCAGTATCCGACAAAAACCAAAGGAATAGGAGCTGCATATCGTTAACATATTGACAATAATGTTGATTATGAATTTTCCTTTTAAAATTTTTTGTCTATATTTTCAAAAATAGGCATGGTTATATACAAAAATAAGTCAAAATTCTTTTTAAAATCTTGGTATTTAAAACTAGTATTACGTTTTACTATTTATAATTAGTAAATATAGATTTCCCTATAATAATATAATCTAAAATACAGAATATTAAATTATCTAAAACTTAATAGATTTCTCTAATTATAATTTTAAAAAATAAAAACAATTCTTGAAAAAATTCATTATTCGTCGCTTTTTTCTTAAGACACTAGTGTCATTACTATAGTTTTATTTATAAAACCAATTAAAAGCTTTTACTAAATAAATAATGTCGTAGTTTTAGTGCATATTTTTATTGTACGATGCAGAGTAAAGTTTCAGTAAATGGTCTTTCTCTTGAAAAAAACAAATTGATGACTTAAATTCTCCAAGAAGTCCTTCTTTTAATGAATAGGAAGAAGCTGGTTTGTAAACCTGTCGGCATTTCATAAAATTAAGTGGCGGTAACAGATGTAAAAAAATATTTTACCAAAAGAATATCCAAAATAATTTCATGTATTTGTCAATAAACATGAAAATTTCATTAAAATCTGGCAATTATTTGAATTTAGCATGAATTTCTAAAACAATGTTTTTTTGTTTTTTTTACCACAAAAAGAGCCGAAATTTCCATAATAATCTCTGGTACATCCGCTGAAGCAAAAAGAACAAAGTTTTCAACCAAAATTTCGAATGTGCGAGAAAGGATTAAAAGATTTATTAAAATAATAAAAATACTTTGGTCTTTCCTCTTAATAATATCATAAAAATTTTGAAGTTAAATATTTGTTTTCATCAAGTTTGGGATCTTTTTCATCATGGTATGCTTTTTTTTACCGAAAAAGTGGAGGTACCTAGACTTGTTGAAAAAAACCAAGTTGTGAACTACAAATTGGAGAGGTCAATAGCAAAAAATTACAGAAGAATAAAGAGGATGAAACCAGAATCCACATGCACATTAGAATAGGAAAAGATGTTTTCCAGAAATCAAGCAAAAAACTAACAAACGGGAAATTTTCATTAAAAATAAAAAAAAAAATTATTCTGAATTGTTATGTAGCCGGTGCAAAATATACATTTTTCCATTATTCCTTTCATCATAAAATTAAAAGTTTTAGTTTTTGGTTAATGTATTCTAAGTTGTTGACAATATTTGACATATACGTACAATTCAATATGGCCACCTTTTTCATCCACTATAACTCTTAATCCCTTGTCAGCTGAAGTACATAACTTCTTCAGTACCTCTTCGCTCAGATTGGGCCACGACGCTATAAGAGCTTCTCTCATGTCTGAATGACTTGAATATGAGGTAAGTGAGACATGGCTCTGAAACATGATCTATATACTACATAGTCCATAGGATTAATGCCAGGGTTTGATGGAGGCCAAATTGAGTTGTCAAAAGATCAACGGAAATGTCTCTTGCACCAGTTCCGCGTTAAATTGGCTGTTTGTACGGAAGCTTCGTCTTCAGTTAATACATAGCGACTTCGTATTGTAGCTGGGATCCATCTCTCTTCATGATTTTCTGGTAAACCCTCCTATTCAAAACTCTTTCTTCAACGAACATCAAAGTCTCTGACAAATCATCAATAGCAACAGCGGTACGAACCATGACACCAGTTTGTTGAAATTCGTTCTAATATTTTAGGGATTTTTTTCTTTGTGAAGTGACGTAAACCCTATTGTCTTGATAGTGGACTATAGCTTGCCCGACCAAATGAAGAATTTGTCTGCTTCAAAATTGTCCTTCCTCTTCCAGGTTATTTTTACTTAGATGCACATTAGATCAGATGTCGTTGTCGTTTTTCGTCGTAAATCATCTTTCACAAGCTTCCTTAGCGACCTATCCGAAATTTGACATCTTCCACATGCTTCTTAGTGAATTTCTCTTCACCTTCTTCATGTCTTTAATGACTCTCAAGGTTCGAACTCACCGATTTTTTGTAAAAAAAAGAGAATTAGTGAGGTTATTGGCCTCTAGTAATTTTTTTCCATGCATTTAAAACAGTTTTAGCACAAACATTCAACGGTTTTATCACCTCACAATTCTACATGTCAGCTATTTTAATGCGACAATTTGATCCAGTTTTTCTAAGCTGCCATATTTAATTAAAGTGCAAAAATGCTAGGAATTGTTGTACAAAATTGAAACTATCTTTAAGAACAGGTACGTTTCAAGTTATGTTTACATAAAGGTCAGAATGTTATGTTTACATATAGGGTAAATATTTATATTATACCCATTAGTAGCAATCCTCCTATAGAGAAGTGAATGATAAATTGGAAGCAACAGAAAAGTGGTTCTACAGCAGGACGCAGAGAATACCAGGGACGGAGCTCGTAAGCAACGAGGAAGTCTTAAGAAAAAAATAAAACATAACATACACGTATATTTGAAAATATTGACAAATACAGGATATAGTTAAATCAAGAGTCATAGCGACTAATATAGCTAAGGAGATCTGTAAATAGATGGCGGTAGGGGTAGTTAGGGTAAAAAAAAACTTACTAAGATCTACGAAATATAGGAAGTTGTGGAGAGCCATGATTGCTAACATCCTGAAAGGATTTGGCACATAAAGAAGAAAATGATAAATATCCTCATCAAACTATTATTATTAATACCATTGGTTAGTCTTGGTCATCAATGTTTGTCGGGTTCATCACAATCCTTAACAAAATATTCTATTGGTTTTTAGGGTTAGTTGAATTCACCCGCAGTTTTTTTTTACATGTGTATTTATCTCGAGTGTATGCGTTATTATGTTTATGTATTTGGCTGTGAATGTTTAGTTTAATTTATTGCACGTTGATGATCAATACCGATGACTGATATCATATTTCCTCAACACTACCCCAGTTACACTCCTCAACTCAACCGTCCAATCGACGAGTAAAAGCTGCCAGTTTCTTCGATTTTTGCCGACTTTAAGTCGGTTTAAATGTAACTTGCAATTTTTCAGTTGATACATTCAGCTAAAAACGTATAATGTACGGAATAAATTATTTAAAATTGACATTTGAAAACAATAAGTTGAAATAAAAATGTGTTCTTTGAAAAACAGGGCATACAAGTCATTAAAGATTTTCAAAAGATTATTTATAAAATTAAAACAAGAAATAGGTATATCTTCAACGTCGATATGGCTCAAACCTCTGCAGCCCAAATAGCGACGTTAATTTTCTTTCATTCTTTTTTTACTTACTTTTTTTTCTTTCTTTCTTTCTTCTTTATTATGAACAATATAACCGAAATGTATTTCCGCCAATATTTTGAGGCACGCAGTTAAAATAATACATTTTGGATACAGTTGAATTCAAGAATGAAAACGTCGCATTTTTGTTGCTTTGAAATAGATATACTTGAATTTAGACTCACTCTGGCTCAGCCTTGACAAACTCGACCCCCGGAGTCACCATTGAGTAGAACATCATTTCACCCAGATATTAATTTTGGTATTCCGTAGTAATTTTGCAGTGTCTGCTAAACCTTTTTTGAAAGATCATTATAAACAAGTACTGAGGGTTTTTTATAGTCATTTTACACCAAGCAAGGCAATAAAAACCATTAAGATACAAAGAGTTACTGATAGGTGAAGGAAATAGAGAGTACAAGAAAAGAACAGCATTAAAAGAGCCAGAAGATAAAAATAGACATAACTAAATTTTCGAAGATCATATAACAGGAAGCTGAATGAGAATTCCACAAGGGAGAGGGGCGTGAGAAGAATCTCTTAGCATAGAACTTACAGTTACAAGGAGGAAATTCACCAGTGAAATTACGAGACCTAACTGCTTATCTGCTACCGCGATTAAATTCGTGAAGTCAAGATACCAATGCGGAAATATCAGCAGATCAACAATTAAAAAATTCATAAAAAAGACAAACGGAAGGTACGTTACGGCGATGAGAAGGTGACAAACCCAGGGCAGGGCCGATAACTTTGCAGTTTCTTCTTTGTATTTTTGTCAAGAAACTCTAGATATAAATCAGAATTGCCAGACCATATGTGGCAACGATTTTCTATTCGCGGATGAACAGTATACTTATAAAATGATTTTCCAAGCGTAGCTCAGATGTGGCTCAAGGCCGAAAGTATGGATCACCCAGTGAGGATCGAACTCAATACTCAGTCGTAATTGTTCAAGCGAGACAAGCTTGCTAACCATAACTCTACTTCGAGGAGCCCAAGTATACTTATAAGTATACATAATAAATTGTTTAGCACGGCACAGTAAACCAACTTTCCGAGTAAGAAATTTAACAACTGATTCACTATACCCATTTCATTTCATGTCAGTGGCGAACGTGCGTTCAAGAGAGCACAGTTAATTACCCACTAGAGCTTAGCATCAGCCTAGTGAAAACAGTACTCTTCATCTTTACTTGTATAAGTATATTTTTTAATATGGCGCTTCTATAAACTAATAGGTAAAGTGATAGTGCAGCTGAGGCAATATAGTATTGACATCCACGTGAAGTGGACAGAATCTAGTATATTTTGAACGTATTGTTTGGTTGAAAAAAATATATAACACTCTGTCTTCAAGGAAGCAAGCCCTCTTGGCTTTTGACGCGCATCTGTCTCAATGTAGACAAGAAATGAATGTATTCCGGACAGACATAGTTCGAAGGTGAAAACAATGAGCGCATAGAAGCGATGAAAAGAAACGATTGTCGTCTGGCATGGGTGAAAACAGTCCAAGGAAAAGGCAAACCATTCAACTGTATCCCACTTTAACCCTTGTGTCACTCAAACCATCTCCGAAGAGAAGTTTTTTGTGGCAGCCTTCCAACAACAACACCATTATAGAAACCGCAACATTATTCACTAGGTCAAATATTATCGACATTGGAAGAGTTGTCGTATGATTTCGGTTAGACGGTCGATTTAGAGTTTGGAAGAAATGACATGAGTTGGCGGATCCAACATGTTAGCAAGAGGTTCTACCAATGATCAGTAGGCTGTTTTGTCTAACATGCGCGAAACAGGCTTCTATTCTGACGGGTGTAATAGAGACATATCTTACTGTAGATAATGCCTACCTATTTGTGTTTTCAATATGCCTAAGTCGAAACGGCTTTCTTCAAGCAAGGTAACGCTACCTACCATCAGGTACGAGTGATACGAGCTCGTTTTCAGGAATACACATCTCACTTTCTTGTACACAATTGTCTAAATCTCACCGGATCTAATCCCCCCTTGAGCGAGCATAGGACATGTTAAAGACCTCGCTAAAATCACCCACCAAAAATTCGTCTACGTCACGATGATACAAAGCTATGTAGAAACGCAATGAAATATATGTTCGCTACCCATCCACAGGTATATATATATGTTTTTTGATAGCTATTTCTGATTTGAAGGCAAATCTCTTGTGTATATATTTGTTATGGTGTCTTCTCTCTAATGAGGCTATTGTGGACACTTCCACTTACTATAAAGTAGTAGGAAAAGTAATCCTCAGGAGCAACGGTGATATAGACTGAACGCTGGTCAACCGACACACATTCCCAAATCATGTAATACAATTCTGTTGTATTTACTGTTCGATACACTATTTATCTGCAACCTCTTGTTTTGTTATTTCTTAACCATTACTTGGTCGCAAAAATATTGCGTTTCTCTGTAAAAACCTGATATTTCATTAGCGTCGCCAAATATCCCGTTTGTTAAATTTACTATATGTTTTATTAATAAAGCTGTCAAATATTTCTAATTGATGGTATCTTCATAATCTTTAAATTCTTTCTTTCTACAGTGAAAATATTATAACATTTATAAATATTATACCATTCTATAAAAAAAATAAGCTGATACAATGCCTATTTTTGTTCTTTTTAGGTAAGTGGAAATTAAATAATAGCGAATAATGAAACAGAACTTATTGACCGTAAAAAGGTAAGCTACCATAAAATAGTTTTCTTAACATAAACTACTTTGAAAGTTTTATCCATGAATACAGAATATTTTCAAAGTAGACTAAAAAAAAGTTTTGGAGGCCACTCTACATTTCTGTAACAATGAGATGTTTTTGTATTTCTTCTTTTAAGATAAAACTGCTCAGTAAATACTGTGCATTTGCTTTTAATTTTCAGTTTTTCTTCAGACTCCTTTTACTACCGAAAATTTAAAATTTGGATTTGTCTATAACGGGAGGGAGCTATGGAAAAATGATTTATTCTCTCAATTGTATTTCCCCCATTATGGACATTATTTTATCCATGATATAATAACACTGTACTTCACGGACGGAGCGGAATGGATGAAAGAAAAAGGAATGATGAACACCTTCAGAGAGATTTTTATATCACTACGTCATACAAATATATATATATATATATATATATATATATATATATATATATAGAGAGAGAGAGAGAGAGAGAGAGAGAGAGAGAGACGTGTCTTTCATATAATACGAAATTTCTTCTGTGTCTGGAGACGCCATATTTAGAACTCCAGATTCAAACAGGCCGGATTCATCTTCTTTGTCCAGACGAGCACATATTCCACGAAGGAGAAATGGCTAGTCTTTAGCTTTCTCAAATTGTGGACTGCGAGACGGAGTTCCTTTCTCTATCTGAAAAATTAATATCCCCAAAGGGAAACGGAACCACTGGCTTGCAAACTGTAGCATTATCTAGAGGAGGCAGAACCCTTGGCCCATGCTAAAGCAGTAAACAAACGGAATGGTTGCTGTAAACAAACGGAATGACCGGCAACTATCGTCACCGTATGGAGTGACGTCGCTAAGCGGCCGACATATGAGACACATGACATATCCATATCTTTTCTGTTTCTCTACACGTCTTTCCACAAGTCATTTTTCTAAATTATAAATATTTTGTATGGGAAGCAGCATCTTTTGTTTTCACTATTAGCCTCTCGGTATAATTAGGAAGGTCCACCATCTTTTTTTTATGTTGCAAAGAATTCAAAGCAATGTAAAGCAGTAATTAAGATAGGTGGTGGTTTTATTGACGAAAAACAAATTTCATGCTCTTGAATGATAAACTTTATAGTTTAGCGCTTATCTTTTCCTTATATTATTCCTATATGATGGCCTGGTTATGTTCCGGTTTATCGTGACATGAAAAAAATAAACACCCACCTCCTCCCTCTGAGCTTACTTTTCTATTTAGCGCAGAGCTGACATTTACTTGGTTAATCAAGACATACCAGCAAGTCGATTTTTGATTCTGACCCAACTCTATAACTTTCGGAATAGAGGTAACATTTTGTCTTAAACTTCCTTCAAAATCATTTACTCACCATCGCTTGAAGAAGTACAATCATAGTATTGAAACATGAAAGCTTGTTTTTTATTATAATCTCTTATAATATATATATATATATATATATATATATATATATATATAGTCAAACCTTGAGAGCCAGACAAAGCTACCAAGGTGTCACCTAAGCGGGTCCTGCTTTCCCTGACGATCCGCTTAGGTGAAACCTTGGTAGGTTTGTCTAGCTCTCCAGGTTTGATTAGGTCTGCTCTACTTTTTTTATTTTGTATTGAGCACTTTCTTAGTTGATTACTCGCATCGGGGATTTTTTCTTTGGGCTTTGGACCTGTATGCTGTACGATTATTTTCGACAGACGTTCATGTTCTTAGCTGTTTTTTTTTTTAAACCTTTTTTTCCTTCGAGGTTGATTTGACCATTAGCAAATCAAGATACCGAAGGTTTTCCTGAGACGAGTGTAGTTACCTATATATATATATATATATATATATATATATATATATATATATATATATATATACACTCGAGTACTATATCAATATGTAGCATAAAAATATTTTTCATATTATTCTTTTATTTTTGTTTTAATCATACAAAACGTTTTCTCTATATTCGTTCACAAATTTTATGTACATAATTAACTATAATCAGGGATAATCCCTTCGAATATCCATCTAATCTCTACATAAAATCTGATGAATAATGGAATTATTTGAACTGCAATTACATGAATGTTTACAAAAAAATGAATAAATAAATAAATAAATACAGAAATAAAATAAAACAAGATATCCGTGCACTATGATAGTAGATCCACTAGGATCATTAGTTCTAAGAGCAGAAAACTACTGTTCACCTTTGCATAAATTATCGATACACGTATACTGTCACTTTTACTTTTACTTTTTTTAATAAACACAAAAAAGAAACTTGGTCTCTATTAAAATTTCTACGTAATAAGATTATTTCTTAAGCTATCTGAAAACTTTTTTTATTTATCCTTCTTTTTCTATAAATTAACGATTCAATACTCGCAATTCACTTTGCTCACACCTGTTCAACTTTTATGCTTTGAAATGGTTTTCTTAATTTCTACGGTAAATTCAGATCTGTGCTTATGATTTAGTAAAGGCTGTTATGTATAATATTCATTTCAATAAAAAATATAATATGAAAATATGCAAGCTAAGTTCGTAGCCTACAACTACGAAAAGGTGACGCACACACGTACTTACACAAACGACAATGCTCGTATCTTCGATTACGATAGTTACAAACTAAGTTTCATAAAATACTTTCTCGCTGTGGAGGTTATATATAACCATACCATATGGTAGAGAGTAAAACTAATAGGTGTTTAAATGTCTTGAGTCACTTAAAGTAAATATAAACTGTGTCGGCAACGAAAAATTCTGTAGATTTAATCGCTTTCGCATGAGTTTCTCTTTCTGCTATCGACAACTTAAAATGAAGTGCCTTCAGTCGTCTATCCCATGTACACTAAAATATACTTCATCCAGGTTCAGCGAACAATTCTCTCTCACTGTGTAAGTTTAGACTTGCCTTTCTCTCTCTCTCTCTCTCTCTATCTATCTATCTATCTATCTATCTATCTATCTATCTCTCCCTCTCACTCTCCCTTTCTCTATCTATCTATCTTTTTAAATAATCTCTTTCTTTTCACCACTTACATACAATCATTTACTTGAACTCACACATCTGAAAGGGACATTCATTTCAAACTTTCTTTTTTCGTATTGCAATTAGTTAGCTTAAATTATATATAGTAAATTATCGTTATTATTATTCTATTTATACACGTATGTTCTGTATTTATTTATTTTGAAATGGAGGCAAAAATTATCATCGAAATTTGTTTGGAGCCACTCATTTAATTTAAACGCCCCCTCACCAAGGTGTATATTATGTAAGATGAGTCTGCAGTGTGGACGTTTCTACAACCACTATACGCATGCGTAACCGACTTTCGCGCCTTTTGTTCAGATTTCCGTTCACTAGACGAAATAAAGTTATTCAATGGTATATATTAAATACTACAGGTATATATATGTATGATGGACTCTCCAATCTTCTAAAAATTATGGTTAGACAAGAGAGTCCATCGTACATAAAATAGGGAGTTATTTTTCAATCACCTTGTATATTAAATGCACTCGCCCCTAAGGATTATTTTCTGGGAGTATTTTTTTCTTTTTCTTTTTTTTTTTTTTTTTGCTTTTCCTGTTGCGCAATTTAATTCCAATGCAAGGAATATCTGGATCTTGCTTAACACAAAACACATTTCTAACTCCCCATCCCCCGAAAATTTCTCAAAATTATCTACATTATTCATGAGAGATTTCTGGTTTTCTTGAAATCGCTATACCATTCTTTAATAAGTTTCGTGACATTTTCACAGATTCAAGCATGATGAGTTACACATCTCAGTCTCGTGTTCCGAAAGCGTCCGATATCTTTAATTAAATCCCGATATTTCCCAATAAGCTGTTATGCTGGGGCGTTTACTGTGTAGAGACAGCGACGGTGTTTCAAATGTAGTTTTGTTTATATTAAGCTTGTTTCTTACTGGGTGCCTTGCTTCCTATTGAGCAGACAAAGATATCCTTAAACAGTAAGCACGCGTGACTTTGAATGATGATAAAGAGAACGTCTTGCATGTCATTTCCCGCGTAGTGATCTAGATGCCCTACTATTTTAGCCTTATGTTAAACTGACTTCATTTTGGGCAATATATACATGTATAGTACAGATGTAGCGAGAACGTTTAACAGTACATCGAAACAGGAATGAGATTGATCTACAAGCGCTGCACTAATATGTTGAACTTTTCACCTGGCTTATCTAAGCTTAGTGCAGAAGGTCATTTGGCGTATCGTTCTGTCACATATTCTTATAGTGATTTCGATTCTCTGCTATTACTGATCATATGCCTGTCTTTGATAAGTTCAGACACTTTGGATACATGATGAAGAATGACGAATGTCTAGCTAGTCGCGCTGTATATTACTAGTGTAGATGGTCCATTGCCAAGCATCACAAGTTTATTGATGTGGGCGCGCAGTACACCATGATCGGCGAAGATACAAGGTACCCTGCTGGATAGCATTGTGGTTGTGTTTTCAAAGTATATCACAATGCAGTTTCCCTACGTGCATATATATATATATATATATATATATATATATATTTTTGAATAAAAACAGACCACGTTAAGATTCCATGTAATAAATTTCACCATAACCCTTTTTGGGTTCTGGATCATCAGACTTTACTTTGGAAGTAAAGTCTGATGATCCAGAACCCTGTAAAATGGGTTATGGTGAAAAAAGCTTATTACATAGAATCTTAACTTGGTCTTTTTGTATTCAAACATATCTGCTCTGAATTTTACATTGAGCTCTCTGGATATCATCCTCCTCGGGTCTACCTATACGGATTACTTAAGTTTGCATGAACTAAATATATATATATATATATATATATATATATATATATATATATATATATATATATATACCGTCATCTACTGACAGGCTGTTTCGCTGAATCACATATCACAGCTCATCAGTGTAGCTAGACATCCGATCGATATATATATATATATATATATATATAATGTATGTATATATATATATATATATATATATATATATATATATATATATATATACCAATGTGTGTGTGTGTGTATCTATATTAAATGTGAAATAATATATAATATATATATATTAATATCTTATCTTACGTTGCAGATTTCATTTTTTACCTTCTCTTATACCTCATAGCAATTTAGGAGGGTAATTGGTTTTCTCCACCTTCCTTTTCGATGTATCTCTTAGAAACGTTTATCGCTTTGACATATCTAATACCACTATCCATTCACACTAATTCGTCATATAGGTTGGCTACTGCCTTCCACTGTTTCTCTTACCCTCTATATGGTATGTCACTGTCAAATCTCCAAGCGCTTCTTCCTTATTATATGACCGATATAGAATCAAAAAGCGAGAACTGAACTGAGTATAAGTTACCTTTTTCTCATTGTCCTTCTTTTTGGCTAACGCGCTCCGTTCAGGGTATTCTCAACATCTTTCTGTTGAACGGCATTTCGCTTGCCTCTAATCTTCTCTTCGACTGTGAGGAGAATATTTAGCATTCACTGCCATATAAGAAGACCGATATTACATAGAAGTATAGCACTCATTTCTTTGTTTGTAACTAAATCTTAAATTTCAGCACTTTGATTAGCTTTTGAAATGCATCTTTTGCTATTCGAATACGTGTTCTGTTTTCATTGTCACCTTCTCAATCCACTGTCAAAACACTTCCCAAATATTGTATTGGGTTGTCCGGAAAGTTCATGCCGATTTTCAGTTGTTTGTGCTCCAACAAGTTAGAACACGATAAATTTATCGAGAGATATAAAATGCTTACATTACCGATTAGAGCACACGACAAACTCTCTCTTGAAAGAGAAAGTTTAAATTTACTTAATTCGTGTCAGTTTTGCATCTCTATGAAGATGGGAGATTATAAGGTGCCTTTTAGACAATTGTAGCATTTTTTACCTTAAAGACAAAAGTTCTCCACAAGCAACAAAAAGATATATGTTGTGTACGGTGAAGGTGCTTTAAATGACAGAACTGTACTGAAGCGTTTCTCTAAATTTAAAGTTGAATTCTGAAGTATTATTGATAAAGAACGCTCAGGAAGACAGCCCACTACAGATGATGGCCAAATCAAGACATTGATTGAGAATAGCCCAAATTACACAACGTGGGAATTGGCACAAACACTAAATTTATCAAAATCCACCATTCATTAGCACTTAGTAATTGCTGGGTTCTCAAATCACTACGATGTTTGGGTGCCACATAATCTGAATGAAAAGAATCTTTTGGATTGCATTTCGTCTATGATTTGCTGTATAAAAGCAAAGAAAATGCACTCTTTTTAAAGCAAATTGTGACGGATGATGAGAAATGAATGATTTACCACAAAGTTTAGCGAAAATTATCATTTGTTAATCTACATGAGCCACCTTTAGCCACCTCAAAAACATGTCTTTTCCCTAAGAGAGTCATGCTCAGCATCTGTTGAGATTGGAAAAGAATCCTGTACTATGAGGTTCAGTCAATTCATTCCGAAAAGAATTAAAAGCAGAAATTCAAGAAAAAACGTCCAGAATTGACGAACAAGAAAGATGTGTTTTTCCATCAGGATAGTGCCAGACTCACGTTTCTTTGTCTGTCTATATTTCTGAGATGAGGTATTATATTATGTACAGTATTTACATTAGTCGGACTATTGTCCTCATCTTTGTCGCCATATTTGTCACAACGTTTCGGCCGTTGTACGCTCCGGCCTTCTTCAAGGCAGTGGAGAACTTTCAGAGGGAAAATTAGCAGGAGATAACTGATAACTGGCATCCATCAAACATGGAACGTGGAACTAGAACAGTCTACCCCAGTGATCGAAATAAAGGGTTCAGTTCGAAATTCCAATCACCTGAAGAAGGCCGGAGCGTACAACGGTCGAAACGTTGTGACAAATATGGCGACAAAGATGAGGACAATAGTCCGACTAATATAAATACTGTCACGTTTCTTTGGCGACCCGGCAAAAATTGGGCTACTCTACCCGCTATATTAACCAGACATTTATTCACGTTCTTGCAAATAATCTCAATTCTAAAAGATTTAATTATTTGGATGACATAAAAAAAAAACTGTTAATGAATTGTTTGCCAAGAAACCACTGAAATTCTGGGAAGATGAACTCTGTAAGTTCATGAAAAATTGGGGAAAACTTGTGCAACAAAATGGTTCATATTTAGATGAATAAATATTTAATGGCATAATTTTGTTTTGTGTTTTAATTTCCATTAAAAGTCGACATGATCTTTCCGGACAAGCCAATCATTTCTGTACCAGGTTGTGGACGACATCTTCAGTTAGTAGTCCGTATCCTGAACTTTTTCTCTTGCTAACAAATACAGAGGCTGTCTTTTAATTTTTTATATTTATTCTTTTTATCTCTGTATTGTCAAAAATGCCCCATAGTTTGTGTCTCCCTTCAACAGAGAGTTATCTAAGCATCGTATACATTGATATTTAATATCTTTATTTTCTCTTTTAATAAATATTTTTTTGGTTTAGAATTTTTTCCACGTGTTTGCAAAAATAGCGGTCACTTTGTAACAATTCTAGAAATTGGAATATGATCCTCAGTTTTGAAAACACGAGCATCGACCTAATTCAGATTTATACGTAAAACGTCTGATTGTGCGTTAGCATGGGATACAGATTATATCTTCTGAATGATTAATATTCTACATGTTCATTGATTAGATAGAAGAGGTGAATAGGCTATTTAGCCATGGGTAATATCCAGTCTACGAGAAGGAAAACTCCGGGTTCCAAAGCATAGAGAAGAGAAAGCAAAATCATTCCATTCTCTTTACTAAGAAGCCACTACAATTCACCAATAATAAAAAGAAAGAACCAGGAGAGCCATGAACAATTACGCCCAGAAAGAATACGACATTTATAAAATAAAATACAGTCTTTAAAATTACATATAAAATATGAAATGTACTTTGATTGTTAAGTAAATGTAATTAAGTTTAATATCAACAAAACTTTTCGTAAAGATAAATGTCGAACTGGGTCAAAGTAACTTAAGACTGAAGACAAAGGCAATGTCAAATAGAAAGATAAATCACTCAATATGATCTGTCTTAAATCCTTTCTAAAATTGTAGTCTTTCTTAATGTTATGAGACCTTACCCATAATAACATAATGAACTCTTCCATACGTAATATTGCGCCTCAAGAGGAAGCAGAGATTTCAGCTCGAAGTCGGGCGACCGGCTGATCGGCTGATCGGTTGAACTCTCTCCCTCCGGGCGGGGAGGAACCAGAAAAAGGCTACGCCGAACGGCGGATTCTCCTTCGGGGAGGTAAACCGACCCTGAACCCGTTTATACAGGTTCAAAGGGCATATTTTTGGCCGAGTACACGGGCTCGGAGATCCCACGTTAAACCGGCCTTGTGCCACATGATGCCCTCGTGGGGTTGGGGTCGACTAAATACCGTTCAGCCTGAAGTCTGGAGTGAGGTCCGTCAGAAGTCCGTCAGTCAGTCAGAGCGAGCGAGTCAGTCAGTCGAGTCAGAGGCAGTCCGAAACAGAGTCGCGTTCAGACAATTACTACTAAACCTGATTGTTCGTACTAACACTTTCTACTTCTCTGTATATATTCCTGTTTGTAATATATCTGTGATATTCCATATCCGCGTTCGACTTCTTCTTTATTGGTTCTACCTTGGACTATCACCGTGGTACAAGGAACCGGACCATAACAGTGGCGACGAAGATTCGAACTCACACGGGAAGAACAAACAACAAAATCATCTCTCGTCAACATAAGAAATGACGACGAAGAAACCCCTAAAAAGGAAATACGAACTCTATACACGGAAGACTTGTATTTTTGCTATACGTCACACATTACAAGTGGCGATCTGGAAAACCCTTAACGAAGGAGGACATACCTTTTTTTTTTGCTATCCGTTGCGCATAACACTTAATCCTTTATGAGAGGTACATAACGTGAGTTTTATGCAAACCATTTTACAAAAATATTCTGATTAAACTCATTTCAGTTCTCGCTGTTTTTGATTCGCACTTGCCGCAAAAATTTACGGAGGTTAGAAAACCAGATATACCATTTCCCATGCGATCTGTTCAACTCTTTGAATTTATAGAGTTAAATATCAATTGTAGAAAACTAAAAAAGAAGATAGAAATTTTACAGATGAAACCTTGATTCATGTTGAAGCCATTGTTACGAATTCATTTTTCATTTCACGTAATTATTGCGATGATTAGATGGATCAATTATATTTTTTTTCAATTTCGAAACGACTATTTCTCTAATGTTCCGTTGCGTTTATACTCACTCTCACGTTTTCTTAACTGTCTATATCGATTAAAATTTTATACAACTGCTGCAGTTGTGAAGTTAAATTATAGAATACTTTCTCTAGGTTTGTTTCACGAGAATTCTTTTCCTTTATTACATTCACTTAATCGTTCAAATGTGATAGGACACGTTTCTGTCCTATTCACCTTTGAAACTCATAGAAAATTTGGAAACCAATGATAAACGAAAGAGTTGAAATAGTTTGAAGCGTCTTTCAATGTTGTGTACAATTTAAATTCCATGCAAGGAAAGGATCAGGAACTCATAGATTTCCATCATACATTTGAGGACATCGAGCATACAATGGGTTAACTGTTAATAAAATAACTGTCAAATCTAAGCAAAAATTATTAGTCAGAAAGACAACAGCTGCAAACTAGAACAATAATGATTCTCTATTGTACTACATCATATCTGAAATATCCAACAATAAAATTGGCTATTATTTTCCGAAAGCTTAATAATTATAATATCTCAATCTGTCTGTAGAATGAATTAAAAATGTTATATATTACTCACATTTTTTCTACTTTTGGGTAGAAAGAACTATCTCTACAAAATTATATATATATATATATATATATATATATATATATATATATATGTCTGTATGTGTGTTTACGTACGTGCTCTGTGCAATTATATATATATATATATATATATATATATATATCGTTTATTTTTAGACCTATCGATTTGTATGCTGTTGTAAACATGCTTTCTAAAAACTTTTACATACGGCTATTATAAATATATATATATATATATATATATATATAGATAGATAGATAGATAGATAGATAGATAGATATATGTGTGTGTATGTGTGTTTTTGAAAAGTGTGTGTATATAGATATAAATATAAATATACTTACATCAATCCAACCAAATATATATATATATATATATATATATATATATATATAGATAGATAGATAGATAGATAGATAGATAGATAGATGTATTTCAGTATGTATGTATATTTATGTATTTTCGTTCAAGCTTGCTCGGACATTCATCCTCCTATCACGCCAAACAGCAGAGGTCCTGCATCAAGATCAGAAGCCTATTAAAGTGACATTCTATTGCATAACATGCAATAGAATGTAAGTGCTTGTAGGGTGAATAACGCGTCTTGCTACATGAGTCGGTGTCCAGTAGATCGCGTGTTCTCAATTTTCTCGCCATCAGTGTCCTGCAAAGCGCATTCTGCGTTCCCTTCAGGTTATAGAATATATATTATTATTTTTTAATCCGTTATATTGTTATTATTTCAAACGTTATTTTTAACGCGTACATGAGTAGAAGTTACGGATTTTTACCTATTTATATATATATATATATATATATATATATATATATATTCAACACCATCACTTGATAAGACACCAGAGATGTTGAAACAAAATGTCTATTTTTGTAGTGATTTTATAACATATTTATGTTAGAATTTTTGAATAAATAAGTATATATCTATCTATATATCTATTTATCTATCTCTATCTATATATATATATATATATATATATATATATATATATATATATATATATATATATATATAAGTTAAAAATCTGTAGCTTCTACTCAAATATATATATATATATATGTATGAGAGAGAGAGAGAGAGAGAGAGAGAGAGAGTGAAAATGTGTGTGTATGTGCGTTTTTAACGATATATAATTTGGTATATTTTTATATAACAAACAGCATTTTGAAAAATTTTATGACTGTTATCTACTATTGTATACTTCACAGAAAACCTCAGACATAATTGTAAAACATTAGTGGCAGTGGCGTCTTCATCTAGCTAATGTCTTACCATCTTGTGAGAGCTATTTCTGGGAGGTATATGTGGAATGTATTTCTTCCGCATCATATATATATATATATATATATATATATATATATATATATATATTTTTGACAACAATCTTTTATATATAAATGTTCTTTCTGAATGTGACGAATAAGAAAAAAAAATTCTTTTTCGATCTTACAAGTGTTCGTTCAGTTTTCTTGTATGAAGTCTAAAAAGATGTAGAATCTGTCTGTAGTGATTAAAAGCTACCGTACTTTCGGACAAGCCAGCCCCTTTTTTCAAGGAATTCATTGTTGGTATATATATATATATATATATATATATATCGTATCTGAAGTACACGTCTACACCAGATTAGACGTTAAAATCAAAAGTTGGCTATAGTGACAGTTAAATTATATCTTAGTCCTGAAATATATTCCTACGTATTATCGTACACCAAAGTGAAACAGATGTAAGTTATAGCTTTGAAATGTTTATTTTACATTCTGTTATGTTTATTATTCAGGTGCGTTTTGATATTCATTTCTTTTGACATTCCTTTAGGATATAGATGATTTTTTCTGGTTTACATTGGAAGTCCAACAGTAAAAGAAAACAGATTCCAATTGTTCTTGGTAACTTGCCAATATTTTCACGGCATAAATTGTTATATGAACTTACTTTTCGGAAAAATTGATGTTTTATCCTGTCTGGACATAAATAATGAAATATTAGAGTGGTACACTGAATAGTTGCAAACGGTAACAGCAAGGGGTCAATATAAATCAACAGGAAATGAGTAGATAGTCCATATTGCTATGAAGCACACAATTTGTTTTTAAGTTAAAAATATTACTTTTGGGTCAATATCAAATTTCAAGTTTCCTTATAATTTTAATTTGATTTAATTTTTTACCGAGGAAAACAGAACTGATATATATATATATATATATATATATATATATATATATATATATATATATATATATATAGACAAATTATATATATATGATGTAACAGCAAAATTGTCCAATTGTAAGATTAAGCTCTTAATTTTTGTGTCTTAGAAATATCTAAAATATCTTACTAGAATTCTCCGAGGGTTTTATAATACGATTGAAATCTACTTTGATTAATAAGAATGTATAATTATTCTCCAAGCCTAACATTAGAATCGTGATCAAATCGATTATAAACGAAAATGACGTGTTCATCATTAACTAACTATCATCATAGGATCGATTCAAATAAATTTTATATATATATATATATATATATATATATATATATATATATATATATATAACTTATTCTCTAAACCTTCTAAATTTGTCCTGCAGTAAAACGAAGCCAGTATGTGAATGCTGGTTCAATTACTGAAGGCCTGAATGATCTTTTTCTTCTCACAATTTCTCAGTTGGTAAGACATAGTGGGACTGACACAAAACGATATTAACTTGGTCTCTTTCCAGCAGAAAAAATCAAAGGGTGTTCAGTGTTTATTTCGATAAATCGTGTCAAGATGGCTAAACGTCTTATCTCAAAACCTGGGAAAAAGAAACTCAATTAGTTTAGTTGTTTTTTAGATATTAAACATTTTGTGGAATGAATAATTATGTGTTACACCATTTGTACAATTTTGATGTTATATCCTGTACATATATATATATATATATATATATATATGTGTGTGTGTGTGTGTGTGTGTGTGTGTGTGTGTGTGTGTGTGTGTGTGTGTGTGTGTAATCATTTTACTCCCAAGCCACTAAGAGCTAACTGAGTGTTTGAGAGCATGTGAAAAGAAGAGACATACCATTAAAGAGAAAGGATAACAGATTTGGAAAATCAGAAGTTAACGATTGCCATTTAATTTATTGAAGATCAAAGTTGAATGGGAAGCTAGAAAATGGAAGGAAGTTCTACAAGTGAGAACGCAAGCGAGGGAAGAAAATATTAACATAGAACTTAGAGTTTCATCTAACCATTTCTTCTGTAAAATGATGAGACGTTGCCACCAATCTAGTACTTCACTTAAGTTCACAAAATCTAGGTACCATTGAGGAATGTTCAACAGACAATTACCATGGAAGTGTTTATAGAAAAGGCACAAGAAAACTACATAATGGCTGTTGAAAGTGACTGAAGGCTAGATGCTTGGTTACGATCAGCTATATTGCAGATTCTTCTTTAGATTTTATCAATAATCACGAAATATATAACAGGTGCCTCATGCCAAATAATTCAACCCATATACAACCCATGGACGATTGGTAAATTTATAAATTATTAAGAGAAATTTTGGGTTGAAAAATCGTCTAGCGCGATACAGTAAACCAACGTTCTTAGCAACTGAGCAAGCAATGGATTCAATATAGTATTTCTACTTCATGTCATCCGAGTACGTCTCCCAGATAAAAATTGAGTTTTAAATTATGCTATATTTAATGGTAAAAGGGTTCAATATCATTTTTTAAATATAAAACATAAAAGTGGACATTAAAACAACACCTAACGGCGGAAGCCTGCTTCATGCTTGAATGCATATTTTCCAGAAGGAAAGTAACCGCAGTACCATGTCAGTGATATTTAATGAAACATTTATAATAGAGGGTTTGCTGCTTAATGTACAATTATGTGTGTGTATGTGTGGCTTGCGCGCACGTGTGTGTGTGCGTGTGTATGTGGAAAATATAATGGACTAGGAGGAACTGAGGAATTTGACACTCACAGGATATATTGAAGACAAGAGAGACAGAGGGAAACATCGTGTAACGTAACTAACGAGTTAGTGTAAAAGGAGGACAGACTGGGAATGGGGAATGCGAAGTAAAGTCGAGAATGATCTCGGAAGGAAAGTAAGTTGTGTAAAGCCATGATCGCCCAACTCCAGAAAGGATGCAGTATATAATAAAATAACTTTAAGAATCATAAAATGCTGCAAAGACTTGTCTTTCAAAAAGAATCGACGTTATTGATCAATCTTTTAAACTACTGTTCCACAATACTAGCTGGGTCAGCGTTAAAAGATTTGAATTATGATCCAAGACTGATGGCCATCCAAAAGGTTTTCCTTGGCTTTGGTAATAGGATTTACTTAACTACTCTGAAGGGTGGGGCGTATTTCACTGAAAAAAAAACATCATGCAACATACATTAATCATTAGTTTGTGGTATAATCATAAAAGAAACGTTTAGCGTTTTGCTTTGTGCATCGATCTGAGTTCAATAACTTTAATTTCATTATCGAAATCTATCTTAGCGCAGAAAGAAAACAGCATCAAAATAATTTCTTAATCAATTTTCTTAATCAAAATTATCGGAGTCATATTTATTGTGTAGTCCGCGAATAATATTTCTTTTTGTTGGCTTCTATATTATTTCTTGTGTAATGCGCCTTTCCAATTGATTATTGGGAATGTTGTATAAAGGATGGTAAACCTACGAGATCAGAAAATCAAAAGAGTTCCTGCATGATGTGTGGGGGTGAACTTATATTCGTGTAAACGCGGATATATGTGTGGGTGTTGTTTTATCCGTGCAAAAGCGAGCATGTACAAATAAAGAAAAAAAAGAAAAGAAAACCATCTGGAATCAGCTTCTCTAAATGCGCACATTTCTGCTCTCAATTACTGCGTTTATCTTTTCTTCGATATCCTTCCGCTATGTAAAATGGCAAATTTATAGGACGCTTCGTCTGTACGGCCCATTCACCAGTAAATAGTTCAATATGCACTGTCATGTTCGTTGCAAGACCGACTGATTCTAAGCAAGTGAGAAGTATGCTTCCGTTTGATCGGAAACCCGTTCTTTCTCTTTCTTGTGCTTCCTGCTTAAATTGTCGAAAGGGGAAAAATCGTTTTCTCGCCATCCCAGTTTCTTTCTCGATTTAAAGATAGGTGGAAGATGTGTGATCTGCCTTAGAACAATAGTTTTCCTCATGTCTCATTAAATTGTTTAGTAAACCTTTCTCTGATACCTTTTCTAAGATCAATAACAACATTTACCACCACACTGCATCTTGCAGAATATGATATTGTGCGTGCAAATGTGCTGTTTATTTGTGCGTGAGTGTTTCCAAACTATCACTATTAATAGTAGTCTACATCTATCTATCTATCTATCTATCTATCTATCTAATAATAATAATAATAATAATAATAATAATAATAATAATAATAATAACAATTTAAGATATTCAAAAAATATCAAAATACAAGGATCTTGAAGTGGAAACATTATGTCACATGAAGACATCATTAATTCCACATGTGGTCGGACCCTTGTTTCGTTGGAAATGGTTCTGCTAGATTCACCAAATTAATCCCTCAATAAAGGAAATAGGAAAAATTGTTCTCACAATTACTGGTAACACTTCACGTAGGCCTTTATGCGTGTGAATTGTAGGTGATCTTAGATTGTTTATTTGTATTTTGTGTTTGCAAAAATGTTGAATGGAAAATGTCATGATGCCATTTAAATCGTATGAATTTATTTTTTTACCTGGAGTAGTAGAAGTAGTAGTAATAATAGTAGAAGTAGTAGTAGAAGAAGTAGAACAAGAACAACTTATGTATGACAAATATATGTGATTTTTTTCAAAACTGACAATGGAAAATGTTATGATCCCATTTGGGACTTTAGTTCTCTGTTCGGGAAAGAAATGAGTATATACCAAAAATCGAAGAAAATAAATTAATAATAATGATTATAACAAAAGAGTTTACGCCTAGAAAGCCATCACATATTATATTACTGGAGGATACTGTTTCTAATCAAGCAGAATTTATAAATGACATTCTCAGTATTAAGAAATACATTATAACAATAAATAAAAAAAGTTTGGAGGCGTATTTCTTAGCACCAGTTTTCGAGCAAATAATTCCAAACCACAGGAGTAAATAAAATAAAACAGTACTGTTGATCTATGAGTTTATCTTTGAACTTTTTTCTATCTATCTATCTATCTATCTATCTATCTATCTATCTATATATATATATATATATATATATATATATATATTTATATATGCACACATATATACAAACATATATATACAGATATATATATATACACGTATACATACACATATATATACACATATATACATGCACATATATATACATACACACATATATACATACACAAATATATATATATATATATATATATATACATATATATACATACACATATATACATACACAAATATACATAGACATATATATATACATGCACACACACATATAATATACAAACGCATATATATACATATACATATATACATATATATATACATACACAAACATACATATACATATATATAATACTTTATATACATACACATATATACATATATACATACACGTATACATATACATATATATATATATATATATATATATATATATAGACATATATATATATATATATACATACACGTATATATATACAAATATATATATATATATATATATATACGTA
>CAHIKZ030000335.1:5115000-5122500 GCA_903632075.3 Acanthosepion pharaonis | reverse complement strand
CTTGTTGTATGCCTTTGACGCAACGTAGGAAAATTTTGAGACAAAAATGGACAAAACTAGATCGACAAAGTACGATTAAGATCAGCAAGCATCTAGTATAAGTTCTTTCTTTCACTCGCTAAATAAGATAGATTAATCCTTACTGGAATTTTTTTCTGTTACGTCATACTTGTGTCTGCAGTACTTTACCCAAGTCCGGATGGGGATCGAGCGTTTTGTTAATTCTCAGGCTTTCTTCAGGTCATTATTATCATTCTCATTCCCTAATTTTAAAATCACATTTACATAACGAGATTTACCTTGATTCCCAAACTGAGCCAAGTTGTGAAACAAGATTGGTTTTTAACGTGGGGACTTGGGTGTTTCCACTCGGGCTGCTGGTCTAATCTAGTCTTAGATGGTCTGGGACTGTCTAAACTTGTCAGGGCTTCTTTAAGCTGGTCAGGGATTGTCTGAGCTGGTCAAAGTTTGTTAAAGCTGGTCAGAGGTTGTCTAAGCAGGTCAGGGCTTGTCTAAGCTTGCCATAGCTGGTCATACCACCGCTACGGAACATATTATGCAACGAGGTAGAAAGGAACACAAGGAAGGAGATAAAGTCCCCGGCATGGAACTTATACTACAGCCGCAGCATCTACTTTCACAGTAAAAACTCCCTTCTCCTCCGCTGCCACTTCCGGGAAAATCCGGAAGGAAAGCCTCCAACGCATTTACAGTCTGCATAACAAACAGACCGCAAATTTGTCGTAATATAAGATTCACGATCAGCTACATACAAAGTTATAAATTGTGGCATTTTTAACGCTAGCAAACCTCTTAGTACCGCTTCACCATGTTCGTGGAAGGACGTTCCAACGGAAAGGCTACGTCCCACTTGCCTTGTGCATAGATTTTCGTTTTAATGGTCTGAAGCGGTAATACGCACACCGCATTCCGCCGTTAAAATGGCATTCCACGATTCCAAGTATAGAAAAACAGAGCCAAACGGAATCCGAAGTATCTGATGCTAATGAAAGAAATGAGCCGTTTTGTATGGTCTCCACTGGTTATGCAAAAGATGTGAAATTCCATCCATCATCTTTATCAGAAAAGTTATCCAAAGTCAGGCTTCAAAGATTTTTGGTTGTAAATTATCTTTCCACTTCATTGAAAATATGTTTACATTTGGTCACAGTGATTAAAAGTAGATAAGATTAAAGCTATTGGCATCAACCTGAAGTTTAAGTTAATCTATTTGTTTCTTTGGATTTTAAGTACGTTTTACACACAGTTTAAACGAATGTTGATCCACCATTCCGATGTCATTCATTATTTTTCATCATCTGAATTTTTACATGAAGTTTTCATTATTCACAAATATATGTGTGTGAGTTTCCCAACGTGTTCTCGCCTTCAATTTTTCTATACTATCTCAAGTTAAGCATTTCTCTTTGTTACGTAACTTTAACCCGATTGCTGTGATTGGTTTAATTGTATGTTAGATAACATTAGCTAACCACGAACAAGAAGCTATAATATTTCATTTACTTCAGAAATGATTACTGATATAATCTGAAATATATAAACCTGTATCTAGATCTAATCTCACCTAATCTTCTGTAGGCTTTATCAACCCATATATATATATATATATATATATATATATATATATATATATATATATATATATATATATATATATATATATATATATATATATATATATATGGTTATAAGGGCCGTTCAAATTAAGTTAGTAAAAGTGCCCAATAGCTCTGAACTCTGTCTCTTGATGAAGGGAAATGCGTAATCCGTCTTGCCGTGTTGTGTCCTTTCCGGATGTTGACGATGATGGCTCTTCACAATTTCCTGTAGCTCTTAGTAAATATTGTCTTTTATTTTTTGTTGTTTTTTTTTATGTAACCCTTTGCTGTCATCCATTTAATCAGGCTCGCTAGGTAGGTTCAATATGCCCTTTGAGAATCAAACTAAAACTAGATTAATTATCAGAAGAAAATATAGAAAAATGAAAACAACGATAAAAACACCTAGATTAGAAACGGAAGCGGGAATTAAAAAGAAAAACGTGGCGATAAATATAAAAAAAATTATATGGCTGTAAGGAAATGCATTTGGGTTGAATTAAACGACTGATCATGTGACTATAACTTGCGGGAAAGTGGACACTGAAGTTTGTCTTGAAATTATCCCGACATTTAATATTAACCTGTTGTAACCTAGGAAAGCTTACCGAATGAGGAAAAATCAAAACGGAGGTTGGAAATGAAACGGTAAACTATATAAAATTAATAAAATACAATACTCGCCAGCGGCGTGAAGTAGGTAAACCACTGCTAGTGGTGGACTACTTAGACGGCATATCACCCCCACGTACAATACTGTCCAACGCATTTATGAGGATTGGAACATAACCATTAGTATGAATAGGTACGGTATATAACATAACCAGACAATCGTCATTGTAACAGGAAGAGAGGAAACATTCAGAATTCACTGACCAGTTTTCAGGAATAACTTTTCTTCTTTGTGCACAATGCCCTGTGCTTTGTAGCTCTTAGTAAATTGTCTTCTCATTATTCCTCAATAAATTGTTTCGTCAGTCAGTCAGTTATGTGTCATGCGTGATACACGCATATGCGACCATGTATCTTTCGATGCATGCCTGAAGAGGCAGATTTTTCCCGCAGTAGGTTGCCATTTCTTTCTGCGGTAGACCAGTTGCTATCTAAGGCCGTAGAACCCGGTCTCTACTGCTATTTACCCACAGCTGGGTGGGGAGATAAGAAGAGGATTCATACCTTTCGCAAGGCTATTAGCACGTAGGTGAATGTGATAGATTCGACTGGAATTCGAACTCAGCTCTTCAATTCTTCAATCCGAGCCGCTATCCATTACTCCAGCGTATCCATATATTTCTTATTTTTTATATATTCAATTTTTAAGTATATCTGAGTGGCTCCATTTCGGTCTTTCAGTCATCAAGTAAGGATCTTCTCCATCTCTCTCTCCCTCTCTCTCTCTCCCCCACACACACATACACTCACAAATACACACACACACGCACACACAATGTCATCCTGTCCAAAGTATCTAATAATAAAGTGTGTATTTTTTATTATCCTCCCATTTCTTGTTCTGAAAACAATTTACACATTATGCATTTACTATTCGTTAGGTAGGATATACGCTGTTTTCCTCTGTCATACCATTTTCTTTTTAATCGTTTCATCACATGCAAGGCAATAAAGCCACTAAGACACAAGGGCTTAATGATTTGAAAAGAATAAGAAAAAAGTAATATTATTCAGAAGCGAAAACAATAAAAAAGTAATCAGGATGATAGTAGATACCGATTGATATTGCATTTCCATTTTTGAGGATCAAAAATGGCTGGAAAGCATGGAGTCGGAAGAGATTTCCACAGCCGAAAAGTGCGGGTAAAGAAACTGTTAGCATAGAACTTAAGGTTACATCTAGCCACCTCAAATGTAAATTGATGAGAGAACTTGTTTTCAATCTAGTACTGCGCTTAAGTGCATAATGTTTAGGTACCAGAGCAAAGAGTTCATCTGAACAATTGCCATGAAAGTATTTATAGAAAAAGCAGATGGAAGCTACTTTAAAGCGGTGGGAAATTGACTAAAGCCGGGACGCCATGTCAGGAGAAATAATATTGCTGATTCTTCTTTGGATTTTGTCAAGTATCTCTAAATGTATTGCAGGAGAACCGGACTATATGTGGTAACAATATTCAAAGCAAGGACAAATCTTGGACTTATAGATATATAAGATACAAGCCCTAGAAATTTCAACTGTCTATTTCTGATAAGTATAAATGATCATTTCTTTTCCAAATTGTTTAAAAGTTTGTCGTTGCTCACACGTTCAGTCCGTGGTATACTCAGTATCCTTCTGTAGAAGCATATTTCTGTTGTGACAAGTAATATCCGATCTATGGCTGTAACAGATTAGTATGTATTATTACATTAGCAACAAAAGAAATGATATTGAAAAATACAAATTTGTTGTGTAAGTTTTTTTTTTTTCACTTTCAAGGTATAATAGATTATTACGTAGAAATTTCAAAATGCTTGTTTTTCTGTTAAAATTTCCCCATGCAAAATCATTAGCCTGTTTACCGACTATGTTGGAAATCTAATAATCTTGTTCTGATTGTCACTAAGTATTTCATTTATAATTAGCTACTGATAATTAGTTTTTATTTCCTTCTTTTATTGAGCAACATGTACACTGAATACCGGATTTGCTAACAAATTTTAACATAAAAATTCCTAATTCGATTTTTCGTCAGAAATTTTTTTTTTCTCATACAGAAACATTAGCTAGCGTAGGAAGAGATTAACGTTACGAGTGAGAGTGATATAGTCATGATAATGTCAGCGGGAAGATATATGAATTGCTGAATCCATGGTTTTGCAGACGAGTCAGAATTAGCAATTGTGAATTAGTCTAGCATCCCTCAGTCCCGAGAAACCGTAGATCTATGCCCAAGAGTTATGCCTCAGAAGCTGTTGGCGGTGCAACATCTGTTATAACTGTGTGAATCGCGTCTCCAGCGTCGTCCATGTTTATCGCCCTTTGCAGATTTTCGCCTCTTACCAGTATGTAATTTGCAGAGCGCAAGCCTGCCAGTGTTTGACAAGAAATCGACGCTTGTCCATGCAAAACGTCTCTCCCCTCCACGCCACCGATGTAGTCCAAGGGAAAGGCAGAGGCCAAATAAAGCGTGGCACCAGCGTCGTTGCAGGACTTGCCAGAATTAAGTTTATCATGACATCGGACTGTCTTAGGGAGCCGGGATTCGGACTTGTCCTCTGGGCTTACTTCCGAAGATAAGTGGGCATGGCCCCAAGGCAGCGAAGGTTTAAAATCAAAGTTTTCCTCCTATTAGATTGAATACCATTTCGAGCTAAAAATGTTGTTACAAATGTTTGAATTATAAATGGTAGATGAAGCAATCGACGATACTGAAGCAATATGCAAAGATTAAAAAATTACGACTCGAAATGCTTTTCCTACAATTTCAAAAATTACGTCTTCTTTCAGGAAAAAGAGAGAAATTTTACGCTAAAATTTAAATAGAGTAGAATTATTCATGCCAATGTATAAAGTAATTTAACAAGTACAACGCATTAAATGTTCTTAATATAATAATTATTAGTGAGATAATAATTAATTCATTAATTCATTAATAAAATTTGTTAAAGAACACTTATTTTAAAAATAAATCGACGTATACCAACACATATCTGGAGGGAAAAAAAATATATTTATAAAAGGATTATAAGAAATATTTATCTTATATACGCGTGAAACACGCTATTTCAAGCATCGTGCGACTCTTCTTATATACAATGATTTTATAATGTATTTCGTTTATCATACGAGTCCCTCTATTGAGAGACCAAATTACATAGACTAACCTCTTTTCCTCTGTCTCTTTATCTCATCTTCTAGTTAAATAAGTTAAACAAGTAAAAGAGAATGATAAAAGTATAGTTAGTAACGCTATATTCATTGCGTAAACGCGTACAGCGATAAACAAGCGAACGAGAAAGAGCTCTAATATCTTCTAAATGGAAAAAATGGAAAAGATGCATATTCGCTATTTGTATTTTATAATGCAATATCTTGACAATATCCAAAGAAGAATCTGCCATGTTATCTGACCTGACCTCTTGACTTTAATCAATTTCCTATTGACGGAACCTGTATTTCCTGTGTGTTTCCTACACGTATTTTCATGTCAGTTGTTCTTTTTAGTACCACCAGTTCATGAATTTGGTTTGTTTTGTTTGTTTAACGAATATCAACACCTTATGGGTCATTTAATGTCGAAGTTTAATTTTCTTGGCAGTCTTAGTAATTGCTTTTACAAAAATGTATTGCTAGTAATTGCTTCTTTTTTTTTTTCAAAAAAACTATGGCTGACAATTCTTTTAAAAAATGTATTGATGTTACTATCTTTTTATTTTTTTTTTATAAAACTATATTGCTGGTGATATATTTTTCTAGTAGATTGCTGGCACTTCTACTAGAAAAGGTATTTTTATACTTTCAAAGTATTTGGGAGTTCACTTATTTGCCGGTAGCTGGGACCCTAACAGTTGCTACCACCCCGGGTCAGGGTGGACCTGGGAACAACAGCATTTAAGAGGGGATTCCCCTTTCTTCAAAACTGCCGATCAGAAGCCTTGCTGCCGGATGTAGTCTATCGTCATACCTATAACGTCTTGATGAATTTAAGAGGAGTAATAGATTGACAGCTATGTCTCATTATTTTCCTCAAGTTCTATTCACATAATTTATTCTCTCACAGTTATCCCCCGCCGAAATTTCTTCCGGCTTCTTGTTTTACTGTCAATTAAGATTTAAATACATTCTTTACATTATTCAGACTATTGTCCTCATCTTTGTCGCCATATTGTTAAGATGTTGGGTGTTTCCCCGTGCGTGTATTGAAATAAGGACAAACACATACGTAGGGGAAAATAATGGTATATCTGAAGAGGTATTTACAACAGAGAGATTAGTTGTCAAACGAACGCAGGTTAGTCAGTAACAATTAGAAAGAGTATAAAGTCCAACTGTATCTTCCGGTAGAGATTCGGATCTACTGATCTACCCAGAACTATATAGAACTGCCCTATTAGTAGAAGAGTGATCAGTGCATTCTGATGAGAAGGTGGGTGGCCCCAACACATATTTATTACAACGTTTCGGCCATTGTGCGCTCCGGCCTTCTTCGGGTGGTTGGAATGTCGAACTGAAACCTTAATTTCGCTCACTGAGGTAGACTGTTCTAGTTCCACGTGCCATGTTTAATGGATGTCAATTATCAGTTATCTCCTGTTAATTTTCCCTCTGAAATTTCTCCACTGCCTTAACCCGATATTGAACTCACACTCTTTGGGTCCTGTCACTGGATCTAACCAACGCTTTTATCCACTGTGCCATGAGCTCTGGTAAAAGCATGCAAAATAATAAATAAATAACAGCAAAATTGCAATATGAGCACTGGTAAAAATGGTTGTTGAAGACATTAGGTTTATAATACCCAGAAATTCATACACAGATGTCCTCAAGGACACATGTAATAAATATGGCGACAAAGATGAGGACAATAGTCCGAATAATGTAAATAATGTACATAATACCTCATCTCAGAAATATAGACAGATAAGATTTAAATATTTAAATGCAACGTCAATCGTCATCATGTTTCTCTTTTAATTATTATATTGTCCTTTCTACTCAACAAAGATTTCTCAACTTTCCTCACTCTGAGTAACCACATGCATCTTAGTGGATTTCTTGCCTTGCTTGCGGTGAAATAATAAAAAGATGAACAACAAGAAACATTATTTTGTCTTATTACGCCGGTGGGTAAGTGCTCCTTTGTAAAATATTTTTATTGTCCTTTCTCAACAAAGTTCTCCCACTACTCTTCACTCTCAGTAACCCATTGCATCTTAGTGGCTA
>CAHIKZ030000335.1:5090000-5110000 GCA_903632075.3 Acanthosepion pharaonis | reverse complement strand
ACAATTTTTGCTGGTTGTCTCAGGCTTTTAGTTAACAGCCTATAAAATTTCTAGGAGATATAATGAGGAAAGAGATATTGGAGAATTTTTACACTCACAAGACATACTGAAAGGAAAGTGAAGTAGACGGAAACAACGTGCTTGTATAAATGGGTGACAGAATTGGAACTGGGAGGAATATTGAAAAGACATCCCTAAGAGCTATATCTGATAAGAAATTGTGGAGGACTATGATCGCCTACGGCCTGAAGGTATAAGGCACATCAAAAAAAGAAGACGTTAAGCTTAATAATTATCCCGATTAATTGCTTTTATATCGAAATGACGTTTTATGTTCTCCTCTTATGATATCTAACTCCAACATTTTCCCGAACACTCGGCGGGACGGTCGAAGTCAAGGGCCCGACAAACACCACAAACCCCAAAGGTGGAATAAGCGGATGATTATTACAACAGATCTCAACGGTTGAACCAGCAGATGAAGAGGACTACGCATGACGGACATGTTACAGAAGGCGCCAGTCGAAATCATAAGAATGATTGGTTGTCCGTTGCCATTCTGCATGTCTCATTTCATATGTGCTTCATGAAACAAATGGGTGGAACACTTGCTGACCAGTAGAGGTCCACCTTAAACAAATCCACGCCATGGACATTTTCAACCTATACTTGCAATGCCCAGCGGTGATAGGGAATAGAGAGAACTGGTTTCGCTGAATCTGGAAGCTTCTAGTCCTGAAGCTGTACGTTGCCGGTGAAAGTAGTCTTCAATTCCATCATCATAAAGGAAGTGATCAGCAAAGAAGAAATTCAATTTTGGGATCGATTTTCCGAAGAAGCATCGAATTAACCATATTCTCATCATTTTGTACGAAGCTCACTATTTCAGCAAACCTATAGCATTTCAGTTTCAAACTCTGTATTTTTCTCTAGAAAGGAAAGCCAAAATTTTATTACTTTTTTTTTTTGTATTTCCATTATATTTTCCCACCAAGCAGTTTTCATATTTGGTATGAATAACATTTTACTCCCAACAAGTAAGTTGTTTTAACTCTTCAAACATGTTTTTAATACACGTATAGTTTTAGTCGGATGAATTTCGTTTTTTTGTTTTGTTTTTTTACTAATTTTCAGCCCATAAAATGCCTAAGAGCCACTCAAATTAGGTTACTTTGCGCTAATTGCACCTTAGAAAAAGGATGAACTGCAGTTAAGAAAGTTTTATAGGAAATATAACGATTCAACCTACAGTGGACTAGGACAAAATTTTAGATATCAGGAAAAAATTCTGCCGGGAATCTGTTCCACAAAGTAAAAGTTATTTGGAAGAATCTACCGAATGGAACTTATTTCTTATTAATAGAATAAGAAGAAAATGCGGATAATTCACCCGTATGTACGGGACATGGCGGGTCATAGCTGCAAAAGACAGAGATGATGGAACCAAAGAATGTAGTTTGTAAGGAAACTAGCCAAAGAAATATCAATCGAGTAGAGAGAGGCATGCAAACTTTCATCCTCAAGAAAAGAATTGTATAGTTCAAAATAACCTCATCCGCAAGGGTACATAGACACTTGTTTTTTTTTATTGTTTGTTTAGCAGCACATCAGCTCCTTATGGGTCATTTAATGCTGAAATTTAAATTTCTTGGCAGTATTAGTAATTTTCTTTACAAAAATGTATTGCTGGTAATCTTTTTCTTTTTTTTTTTTTTTTACAAAAAATGTATTGCTGACAATTTTGTTTTGCTCTAAAAAATATATTGTTGAAATTCTTACTATTGAAATATATTTTTATATTTTCATAGTATTTTGACACCAGTTTGGAAGTTAACAATTTGTCCATAGCTGGGAACCTAACATGTGCTACAAACCCAGGTCAGGGTAGAGTGAAAACAACATCAATTAAGAAGTGGTTCCACGCTCCACACAACATTCAATCTCTCAATCAGAAGCCTTTTCTACAGGGTGTAGTTTATTGTCATAATAGACACATTTGAACTCGACCAAGGCAGACAAGCGAAATCAAGGTAGCTTCAGCCCAAATATATAAGTAACACTCTATTTTTCATTTGATAACGATTTTGTACAGCCGAGCGAGCCATATACTGAAATGGGACAATGAACTGACCATTTTGCCAGTATCTTTAGCAATAGATTGTATTTATAAGTTCCACTTGAGGACCTGGGGTGAGCTTGAGTCCCAATAGACGTGCAAGAGAAGGAGCTTCCTTGATGTATATATCTGTCATGTACCCGAGAGATGAGACAACTCTTGACAGATATTTATGTTGTGTATTGTCAAGGGTCTAAAAAGTTAAGTCTGTAGCTGAAATTAGTGCTGCGATCATTCTCTACTCAATGTCTACCAAGAGAAACGATTTGGCATTTCTCCTACATTCGACTAAACTCACCAAATCCCTCATGTTACACTAAAAGTTCTTCTTAAAATGAAAATAAATCACCTTGTCTTCGTTGATCACCTAGAAAATAGTGCATCTTTGCAATTTTAAATTTATCTTTTTTAATCTTCTGTAATTTCGAATACTACTTCAGTTTAATAATAGTGTTTTCCTCTGTCTATATTTCTGAGATGAGATATTATGTACAAGTTCTACACTGCCTTAACTAGGTATTGAACTCACAAGTCTTTGAGTCTTGTCACTGGATCTAACCACCGCCTTTATCCACTGTGCAATGTGACCTTAAGGAGAGGTGAATTAACAGGAGATAACTGATAACTGACATCCATTAGACATGGCACGTGGAACTAAAGAAGTCTACCCTAGCGAGCTAAATAAATGGTTCAGTTCGACATTCCAACCACCTGAAGAAGGCCAGAGCCTACAACGGCCGAAACGTTGTGATAAGTATGGCAACAAAGATGAGGACAATAATCCGAATAATGTAAATAGTGTAATTTTTTCCTCTTATGTGAAGTGGAAAGTGCATATTGAATCAATCGCTAAGTCTGCAGTTAGAAAAGTTGGTTCACTGTGTCGAGCGAGAAAATACTATTATATTATGTTTACTATTCGCCCTTGCTTTGAATATTACTTCCACATCTAGTCAAGTGGCACTGCTATATATTAAAAGATTCTTTATAAAATCTAAAGAATCTGCAAGGATATTGGGATATCCCCTTCAGTCCCTTGGCCAACGATGCGACGTAGCTTTTCTATAAATAATTCTATCGTAATTATTCTATGAACTCTAATAGGTATATCCCAATCCTCATAAATAAGTTGGACACTATTTTAAGTGGGGGTAATATGCTGTCTAAGTAGTCCACCACTAGCAGTGGTTTACCTACTTCACGCCGCTGGCAAGTATTGTATTGTATTTAATGCTATAAAGATTACCATTTCATTTCCAACCTCCGTTTTGATTCTTTCTCATTCAGTAACTTTTCCTAGGTTACAATATGAACTTTCATCCATGTTACATAGACTTTATGAATTTAAGCGCAGTACTATTTTAGCGGCAAGGTATCATCATTTCAGAGAGGATATGGCTAGATGTAACCATAAGTTCTATGCTAACATCATTTCCTTTTCTCGCACCTCTCGCTTGAGGAACTCTCTTTCGGCTTTCTTGCTTTGATCTTCAAATATTTAAATGCAATGTCAGTCGTTATTTTCTGTATCTTAATTCTATCTCCTTAATAGTATATTTCTTCACATTCTTTCACACTCAATGACCCTCCTGAGTCTTAGTTGCTTTAATGTCTTGCTTGGAGAAAAATAATAAAAAAGAGCTACAAGACAACTTTCTATTTTTTATTTATTTATTATTAAACCAGTACATATTTTTCCTTTAAAAGATAATAGCATTCAAGCATTTTTAACAAGTTTAAAATATACACCATAAACCTGTGGTCTAAGGCAAGCGTTATTTATTATAATAGCAACCAAATATTATTCTAGAATAAATACACGCTTTGGACGAACGGCTTTCCGTATATTTCGATTGTCAAATGTTTGTAGTTGTACAGAGTGGAAACTGGCAAATTCCGATAGAATATTTCATCGACATTTGTGTACAGGCAATCAGATATTGCTTCAACGATCTGGCGTGGGATACTGATCGAATTTGTTTTCGGTGTCCTGCGCAAAGGATTAGCATAAGAAATCTGGTTTGAGTGATATGACCAAGATTCCTAATATTGGCTTTTGTATAATTGGATGAATATCATGTGCATATCAAACTAATGCCGACCACCGCATTGGAAGTGCACGAATAAAAACAGAAGACTACACAAGATCTACATTGAATGATTTTAGATGTATGTCACATAATTCGGCAGTTATGTGGCATTTTCGATTCTTTGGGGTACGGGTGGAGAAAATGCATCTAATAACATCAATGATTGTGTTTTTTTTTTTTTTAAATAAAGGTATGGTAATTGTAATGATAACATTAGCCATTTCCTTATGAGGAAACATGCGTTATTGACTGACAGTGCAGCTTGTATTATAGAAAAGAAAAAATAGGATGAGGCTGAACCCTTTGTAGGAAAAAAAAACTGTAGCCTAAATTTCAAATGAAATAGTCTGTCTGGCGTCGATGCTGAACTAGTGTAGCCACTTTCGTGGCTGAAATAGCATGGCTACATTCATGAATGAAATGATGAGGCCTGCTTCGTGGCTAAAATCGTGTGACCGGTGTCGTGGGGACGATCTCATGGCAAAAATGGTGTAGTTGGCTAAAATGGTGTGGCCTGACCCAACGTTGAATCGATGTTGCTAGGTTCGACATTGAAATGGTGCAGATATCCTTCGTGTAGTCGGCTTAAACGTTCAAATGGCGTTACCGGTGTTGATATTGAAATTGTACCTGGGCCTTTCTCTCGATATTCACATATTGCAGACCAGCACCACTGTTCGAATGCTGTCTATAATCCTAATTTTCGATCAGAACCTTTCAAATAGGTAAAATACAACTTCTTGGCTGTTTGCACGTGTTAGACTCTACCTAATTTCTTCTTGGTTTCACTTGTATCACGAGAAACTACTGAAATGTAAGTTGCAGTCAACTAACTGAAAATTCAGCATGATAAAAGATTGGAAAAGTCCACATATCTGTGAGCACAATTATATCGTTTATAGCCTTCAGAAGAAATCCTAGTTATGCATTCAGTTTAGTGTAACATTATTTTCAACATTATGTAAATCTTGGACATATGTTGAAAAAAGAAACTACACATCAATTGAGTATCTTAATGTATTTATTAATAGTTTTCTCAAATACAACATATACAATCTATATATATACTATATATATTATATTATATATATATATATATATATATATATATAAAGACATTTTTTGTCCATTTCATAATGTTTATATATATATATATATAAGTGAACATAGAAGTCAACATTTAGAGGCGACAGTCTGTTTCATGCTAGATGCAACCATCAGGCCTGACGATTGCATCTAGCATGAAAAAGAGATTGTATCTAACAAAAAACAGACTGTCGCCTCTAAGTGTTGACTTCTATGTTCACTTTTATATTTACACACGCTCTGTCCCTGATATTGAGCACTTTATCCGATAAATATAGCACATCTTAAGACTATATATATATATATATATATATATATATATATATATATATATATATATATATATATATATATATATATATATATATATATATATATATTTTATTATATATATATATATTATATATATATATTATATATATATATTATATATATATATATATATATATATATATATATATATTATATATATATATATATTATATTACATATATATATATTATATATATATATATATATATATATATATATATATATATATATATATTATATTATATATATATATTATATTATATATATTATATTATATATATTTTATATTATATATATATATATTATATAATATTATATATATATATATATATATATTATATTATATATATATATATATATATTATTAAAATCGTCGAAGATTGTGTTTAGAAACAGAAATTTGGATTTTGCTAACTAGACGCTTCTCTCTAGCTAAATGGTATAGTATTTCAGACCAAATCACGATTCTCTTATAAGTATATAGATTCGATTTCCTGTCGCAGAACGCATATTTTTTTACGAAATTCTCGAACATTCAAGCCGGTAAATGTAATCAATACTGTTTAATTAAAAAAAAACATGCCATTTACTTAAATTGTATCTATAAAAATAACAGAAAATATATTAAATAATTGTCGGATTTAATTATATATATATATATATATATATATATATATATATATAATTTTAAACGTTATTTTTTAGTGGATACCCGTATTTAAGTAGTTGCTGTGTTTAATTTAGATAATATTTTATGCCGCTAACGACCTGCACATTCGAGATAATGCAACCTGCGGCAGTATTTGAAACTGCGCCTCCCGTTGCAGGAGAAACAGCCATTTAATCCAACGTGCTTTCACCTCTCGGCTACGAAGAGCTTTACAATCAATTATGGTTCTATTTGCTTTTTATGCAAATTTTCCTCGATCAGATTTCTTGAAAGTCTTAACATGGTTATATTGCTTAATTTGAATTAATGAGTTTCGTTCCGTCTCCTGGGACTCATGTAATAAAGGTATTAAAGAGAAATATGGAGAGCACATTTTCTTTCTTTTTTGTTATGTGCAGACCAGTAGCCGAAATAAAATAGTTCATAATAAGCGGAGCATCTACTCAAATACAGATATCCACCAAGAATATTATTTGATGAGATAAAAAAAAATATATATATATATATTTCATTAAAGGGAGGGAAATCTTACTTCTGTTATTTTATTTTATTTGTTCTTGTATGGAAAGAAGACTTTCATTTTTTTTTTTTAGAATTATTACGTGTAGAATATGTCTAGCGTTCTGTAAACTTTAGCTAATTTACGCACCTTTCAAAATAGTGCAACCAACAACACTTGAGAATAGCTAATAGACTAGCAGAGAACGCACGAAAAGGAACAATCAATTGGACAATTTCTACTAACGCTAAATCCCAAAAAGAAATCAATTTATCACATACAAGAAAAATACAAGAAATACTAAAAGAAAAGTATCTTGTAAGCAACTCGTTTTATCTATGTATGTGTGTGTTTGCGTGTGCGTACTTGTTTGTTTGCGTGTGCGTACTTGTTTGTTTGCGTGTGTGTGTGTGTGTGTGTGTGTGTGTGCCCGCGCGCTTTTACTGAATCTTAACAAGTTGTTTGATATCGGATGGAAAATTTTAAAGATACTTGCCGAATGTATTTATTATAGGTTTCAAATGCTTTCACTCACTTTCAGAAGACAAATGTCGCATACCAATTTTTTTATCTAGTGGAAGATTTGGTCTCCGTCGATAATAAAAAAAAAGTAAATATGTAAAGGTAAAGAAGGCTTCGGTGTTTATTGGTCAAAACACAACAAATATCAAAGTTATCTACGCTAAAATCCTTGAACCTTGGAGAGATTTTGCCATACATTTTAATCCAAGGGTGAGATAACGTCTTCTTAAATTGTAAAAATACCATTAAAAACTTCAACAAATAGACATTGTCGACCGAATTTAATAAAGCAGTAATTCTCTTTGTTTAAATATACATTTTATATATGTTTGTAGCTTTTCTCTTCTTTTCTACATTTACCAGGTTGTATAGCACTGAATTTAAAACAATGTAGAGAAAGGAATGTGTGTCTGCAATACCTTTTACAATCTTTTGTACCTACATTTTTACTTTAGATTATGAAGCATATCCATTGTTTGGAAAAATAGGTTCATTCAGAAAATTAATCATGCATATGCAAGTACATAAATATTTTTAAAAAAAATTTTTATGGCCGTAAAACAGTTGAATTTTATTAATAAATACTCGAAGCACATCCTTGTTAAAAATCAAATTACTAATATTCATAATCTCCACCAGTTCTTATTATTTGAATATAATTTTTATTTTCATATAAAATATGCAAAGTTCATGTGAAAGAAGACAACAGTAATACTGGAAGAAAAAGTTTATAAATTAAAAAGACACAATGACAACGAACGCAAACAGCAGATGAATGGCTAAAAGGTTTAAAACGAAAAAAGATATTCGAAAAATTTAAAGATGGAGGAAAAAGAATATTTGAATAATAATGTAAAAATGATTTTGTTAAAAAATTAATGACTTGCATTTTTTTGTTCTGTTTTTTTATTCTTCTTTTTTTTCTTATCGAAGATTTACTTCGGGTTAATTCACAGAAAGAGGAAAGATGAAGTTTGAAAGAAATGAACAAAAAATATATTTGTTTAATAAGAAAATTTACCGACAAGATATATGAACCGGATGAAATTATTCGATTTCTATCTGTGGTCTTCCTACTGCAATACAGCAAAAAACAGAACATCGAACGAGATATTTCTTACGGAGATATCGGTAGAATTTTTTAACGCTGAAAATAAATCAATTTCCAGTTAAACTTAAAAAATAATAATGTAGTGTATTTGTTCGCGATCGTTCCAATAATAATGGTCCGATGTTTGCCTTTCTATGTTTTTTTAAAATACCAAAGAAAACCATATCAACAGTGAGAGAGAGCGAATAAACTCAATTTGGCTTAATACAATCATTACTGTCTAACCGTGTTATGAAGGTCACCCTTGACGGATTCTCCTCCAGTTCCTTTCCCACGAACGCAGGTGTACTCCAAGTCTTTATCCTGGGACCTACTCTGTTCCTTATCTTCATTACCGATCTTCCCGATGTCATCAGTTCCCAAGTAGGCATCTAGGCAGACGACACAACTATTTACTCCCGCCTCAAAAGTAAATCTGGTATCGCTGGCCAAACTAACCTGGCCGTTAGTCTCGAAAAGGACCTCCAATAGGTTGTGAACTCGGGCAGGAATTGGTTGGTTAATTTTAATGACTGAAAAACAAAACTGCTTTCCATTACTCACCACAGGGAACCATCCCTGCCGCCCATTAGAATGTCTGTTGCTCAACACCACGAGAGCCCCTCATTGCGACTGCTTCATCTCACACTGTCCCCTGACCTGAGATGGAACAATTTCATTGAATAATTAGCTTCATCCACCGCAAGAAAAGTTGGTTCCCTGTGTCGTTCCAGAAAGTTCTTCTCACCCGAGTCCATCCTTTAAATCTTTAAATCAAGCATTCACCCTTGCATGGAATACTGCTGCTATATATGGCTTGGTCCCCACTTCCTGCTATTTGTCTTAAGGCCCTCGACAATATCCAGAGACGGATATGCAATGTGATTGGCTTTGATCTGGCATCTCGTCTACAGTCGCTCTCTCGCAGACGTGTTGTCGCCTCCCTCTGTCTTTTCTACAAATACTTTCACGGTAACTGATCTGACGAGCTAATGTCTCTACTTTTCAGACTGTATGAATTTAAGCCTGCTACTAGGCTGGCATCTCGGTCCCACCCTTTCACTGTCGAAACAGTTAAATGTAGCCACCTCTTCTACTCCAATAGCTTCATGTCTCGCACCTCCCGTCTGTGGAATTCTCTTTCTATTACTTGTTTCCCTGATAGCTATAATCTCCAACTATTCAAATGTAATGCAAATCGACATCTCCAGATGCCTTGATCTATTCCCTGTCCTTCTCTTCATCCTTTCCTCCATCACACCTCTTTACTCTCGCTTCCTTTTTATCTAACCCCTTGCGTTCTAGAGGCATCCCGCCTTGCTTGGGGTGAGATGCTTAAAAAGATTACTACATAAATATTTTATTACATACTACAATATAGAAATATTTAACAAACTTAACATATCAATATTTTACGTGTGTAATTAGTGGATGCAAAAAATATTAATGTTTTCATTTCTTTCTGTTTTCTTCTTTCATCAGGAAATTTCCACAACATATTACAAATGCATTGATACATTCAAAAAATCCACTTAACATGAATTTCCTGCTGATTAGGGATGTGTTAGAGTACATGAAAAGCTAATTAGATATTATATGTACTACGGCTATTTTTTTAATCGAGTTCGCCCCAAGCAAGCCTGTAAAGACACAACGAGGTTAATGGGTGCGGAAGAATTAGAAAACAGGAACATTACTAAGGAACGAGAACAAAAGAAGAGTAATCAGGAGGACAGTAGATAGCGATTGTCATTGCATTTAAATTTTTTAAAATTAAATTTGATTGGAAAGCATGAAGACAGTTCCACAAGCGAGAAGTGCGAAAAAATGAAACGGTTAACATAGAACGGTTTCTTTTTACGCACTTCTCACTTGTGGAACTTTACGCTTACATCTAGCCAACTCATCTGTAAATTCATGATCCGTCATTTCCAGATTAATACTGTACTTCATTTCATAAAGTCTAGGTACCATAGCAAAGAGCTCATCTGAAAATTACCATGAATTTAGTTATAGAAAATACACAGGGTGGCAACTTTACGACGGTGAGAAAATAACTGAAGAAAATGACACGCCAGATAATGTTACTGATTCTTCTTTAGATTTTATCAGTTAACTCTATATATATTGCAGCCTCACTGAACCATGTGTAGCAGCAATATCTTAAACATGGACGAATGGTAGACTTATATTGTCTAGCATGACACAATAAACTTTCTTAGCAGCTGTCCTGGCAATTGATTTAATATAGTGTTTCTACATCATATCAGTCGAGAATGTTCGCCTGAGAAGACGCGAAAAGTCATTCTCCAAGAGGTTAGCATCAGCCATACTTGATAGAAGGCAGAAGAGAATACAGAAAATTATATGTAATAGGGCTAGCTATAGAAATATTTGCCGTATTTATTTATTTGTTTCTGTTGTTGAATTTTACGATATACCAAACCTTGTTGTTAATATCCAAATTATATTTGAGTCTATTGAATCTATATGCAAGCAAAAGTCGAGATTATATTTGTATCTATCGGGGAAATTTTGGCCGAGTTTTACATTTGAGTTGATCGGTAAACATTGATCAGATATATGATTGTGCCTATAGTCAAGAAAGCTTTGTCCTAGTTCATATTTGCACCGATAGGTTTTCTATTTGGGTCTATATGTAAATAGCGATCCTGTTTATATTTGATTCCGTATGGAAATATTGGTCGTGTTAATATTTGTGTTTATTGGCATAGATTGGCCTCGATTATATTTGAGTCTATATGCAGACAATAGTTAAGTTTATATTTGAGTCGATCGTCAAAAATTGGGTTTTTATTTTCAAAGTCTACATACAAACATTACTCTGTCATATATTTGAATCTATATGAAAATAATGGTCGCATTTATATTTGGGTCAATACACAAACATTCGTCGGAGTTATATTTGTATCTATAGTGAAACATTAGTCGGCTTTATAGTTGAGTATATAGGCTAATATTTGTCTTCCATACATGAGCATGTCGTTTATTTTCGGTAAAATCATACTGTTCTGCAGAGGCTATTCCTGACGTATTCTAGGCATTATTGTCTATTTATTATTTATTTGAAGATAATTGTAGAACAAATTCTTTAAATAATTACCGAAATGATAGCGAACTTAATGGCCGCCTTCAGCGACCTTTTAGCAAACCAAAAGAAAATCGTAAATGTGAAAGAAAAGTAAACAAGATGGAAGAACCAACAGAAATTTCAAGTAGTGTAGCAACGATTCCAAGATGATAATAATAAACGTATATATCAGCTGGTAAAAAACGAAAATGAAGAAGCAAAAACAAATTCGATAAAGAGTTTCTGAAAGCATGGAGAAAGTAAAGAATGATGGGACGAAGGAACAAGTCAAGAAAGAAAAGCAAAAAGAAATTGAATAAAACGTACGTGACACTGAAATAGCCATTTGGCGTTCTCGAGTATTGCTTTTCACTCTTTCGAGGCGTCGATTCAACGTCATATACAAACGGAAATGAAACCACACGTATCAAATTGGCGAATAACAATGAGCACTTGATTTGTCTAATTTAGACAATTGCATGAATCCTGACCTCGAACCTCGACCATTCTCAACTCTTTCGTAACTGCAAATAGTGAGGTTTCCCCACTCAGTCATGTGAACGAAGACATTAAATTACATTTAATGATTAAGAGGAACTATCTCTTTACCAGTGTAACCTGGTTATTCTAATTAAATTTAACAGACGATGTTATCCGATGTCTTTCTGAATTTGAGAGAGCGCCCTTTTAAATATCTGTTTCTTTCTTTTTCTTGTGAAAAGTTCATATTTTACTTTACAGTAGACAGCTGAATTTTCCATGTACGACTTCAGATAATTTAATACACATCAAACAAACGTTGCAACCATTGAATTTCCACATATACTCGGAAACATATTAAACCATTAATTCTTACATGTACCATTGTCGAAATTGAGAATATCAAAATATTTTCTTTTAAAATGATTTATTTATGCAAATTACACAATCTAATATATTTTTGTCCTTGAGTTTCAACAACTATTTCCTATTTTCCTATGCAGAGACCGTATGACAAATGGCTTAAACTTGCTTTAATCTTTGTTTTTGTGACCAGGATAATGATATTTCTGAAATCTACTTATTCCCATTGGGAAAAAAACTAGCGAATGTGGGCATTTTTGTGCACGCAAATTAGAAATAAAATGACATGATTCAAAACAAGCATTTTTTTTATTACACGAGACACCAAAAAAAATTGGAAGTGAGTATTTTTCGCCTTGCAAGTCACCGCCATGTTGCCTTGCAAGTACGCCGCCATGTTGCCCTTGAATTTATAAATATTATATGAATATGGACTTGGATGGAAAAGCTGCTGTCTATTTTGCCGTAGTTCTTCACCAGTCTCTCAATAATTTTCGACCATGTCATTCCACGTTCCTTTCGTCGTCCTAGCGAGCTTCTTGGAGAATTCATTACATTCTATGATCTTTATTTGTGGTCTGACGAATACTTTGACTTTTGCTACAGAGAGCCTAGGGAAGAAATCGTGAAGCTACATAAAGGCTGCAGACTCCTTATATATATCTGTGACATATTGTTTCATAAAGCCAAATCTTAAGTGGAGTGGAGTGGAGGAAACAATATTTTCCGAGTGTTCAATAATGGCTCCCATTTGACGTTGTTCCTCCACACAACGAACTAATTGCCAAATTAAATATTAATAATTTTATTCAATAATCAGGGTTTTTATTTTGTTAGTTATTTTTGGGTCATACGATTTATTAAAATTGTAAGGGTCATTTAATGCTTAAATATATTTTGGACAGCAGTTGGAGATTCGTCTCCAGCTGTGCTGGGCAAACACTCTGCCTCAGAACAGAGAGGATCCCAAGACGAGCCTATGTCGAAGGGCAGAGTCTCGTCTCATGAAACAGCAACCCGACCAATTTTGGGGTGAGCCAATAGGCTCATATGCCCCACATTATATTCGGCCTTGCGCCACATCTAACCGCGTGGGGCAGTTGGTAGATATCCTGCAGTTGGAGATTAGTTTAAATAATGACTTTTTTTCTTGTTGTTGATTTCTGCGATTGAATATTGCGCTAAAAATATTATGACATTAACAAGGATTTTTTTTTCAGATACACTTCCTACGATTTAACCTATATCTGGAGGAAGAAGAAATTAATTCTTACATTTTAGAAGGTTATTAGAGTGTAATTAAAAGTAACGAAACCGTATCTCAAGTTTCTCACTTCGAACCGCTATCCATTACACCAACCGAACATCCACAAATAACTAAAGAAATGCCTGACTTCATATTACACCATAAATATATATATAATTTTTAATTTTGGCGAAATACTTTTCTCTGGAATTTGTACCTGTGTTTACTCCAGATATAAGCGAAAATAAACCCTCACATGTTATATAAATAGCAGGTTAAAATGCCCTCTGTAGACTTGGTTGAAAACCAGTCTAAAAGAAGGGAAACGGTGAATTAAAGAAGAAAAAAAAGAAGGAAACAATGAACTGTTCCACTATCTATCTCAAGCATGCATGGCAGTTCACAGATTATAAACATAAGAAATCCGTGGAGAGATTTTTGATCGCTTCTATCTTGAGAGGATATGATATTAATAAAAATATGGAGATTTTAAACAGTCACTTAATATTAATCGATGTTTTTTTTTTTATTAACAAATACATTCATACTAAAAGACTTAATATTTTACCTCGTTTACGACTTCGTAGATTAGACAGTGAAATGTATAATAACGTGTGTGCCGTACGTACACAAGAAGAAAGACAAACAAATATCAAGAGAAAACTATTATAAATTACAAGTTTTTGTTTTATATAGCAAGGGAAAAAAAAGTAAAATGATATAACAATCTATTATCCGTGATAAAATTGAACCTGAAAATGGCATAAATTAGATGACGTCAATTATTCGGGACTGCGCAAAAGACTTAACGTAAACTAACGCCATAAACACAACATATAATCTTAACGTGCGATTAAATTAGATTCTTTTTCATTTCATCCGAAGAAAGGCGATAAAGCTACTAAGACGGGAGAGGCTATTATGAATAAAAGAATCTGAGAAAAAAAAAACATAGAAATGTTCACACGCAAGAATTGCGAGAATAGAAACCATTTACATAGAGCTTACAGTACATTTAATTTAAACAGTAAAACGATGAGACGTAGCTGTCAATCTAGCATTACGTTTTGTGGGGTCAAAATACCAAATAGGAAAGCTAATCATAAAATTTACCATCAAACTATTCATGGAAAAGCTACTGAAACTGCTATTTTAACTATTGTCATAATAAATTACACAGTCACTTATATCTGAGGATGCCCGTCTCTTTGTTGTAGACGCTACTCAGGCACAATTAGTGTTTGTCCCACTTGTGGTTTATACGGTAACCTTGCTGTGCGAACCTTAGTAACTGATTCTAGGAGAGAGCGCGTTATCTAGCGTGATCAGCAGTGAAACAAGACCAGCACGCTCAAGACCTTGTGACTTCGTTCTAGAACAACTATCGACGGCTCCCAAGGTTTGTGTCTACCCAATTTCACTCACAACTTGTATGGTTTTGAGGAACTTTCCAAAGGTACTGCATGCTGGGATCGCCTACTCTAGAGCGATAACATCAAGAAGTCACCTTCCTCTCAAATCGATCACCGTATGATCCGAACCCGGGACATGGTCAGAAAGCGAACGTTCAAACCACTCGAGCAAATATCCATGATTACCATATTCTGAATCTGGTCGTGATGTTATAAATGCTACCCATGGAATCGTGCGTTGGCCTACAAATAATATATCACGTAAAGTGTTAAGATTGAATAATAGAGATGCTAACAAAAATCGTACGGCATTAATCAAGATAATGACCTTCTTGTTAACCTAAAGTTACTGACAAAAGAAAACACGGAAATCAATTACTCAACAGCGGTCATATTAGTTAGGGCCGTTTCTGATATTCACCATTAACATTCATTCACATGAGAAACACGTAACAAAATATATATTTATTTGATTAATTGGGGTTCATTTTTTACTTTAATTCTTTTGTAATTAAAGGAATTTTAAAATATCTGTGTGCGTTTTATGTATGTGTTTATGTGTGTATGGAATATGTGCGAGTGTGGTGTGTGTGTTCAAGAAATTGATTGCGTGGCATAAAGTTCGGGTTTCTTTAATTTAACTTTTATTGCTGAGAAAGTGAATTGGAATTTTTTTTTCTTTTCTCGTTTTATCTTTTTTTTTTTTTTTCAACGTTCGCTTGAAAGCTCGATTGCTTCTTTTTTTAATTCCAAGACTTATTTTTCGTTTTCTTTTCTGTCTTAAGGATATTTAGGAATTAAGGAAAGTGGTGGATTACTGAATGTCAAAAAGAATAAAAGACCACAAATGACCCGATCGAAAGGTCACTACCTCCCGTCTCCTTTTGATGCTTAAATCAATAACGGCAAAGTTTAATTAAATTCTGACTACCACATTATGATTTTATTAATGATATTTCAGAATTAAAAAATATTTTTTTTTTATTTTAGCAGTCAGAAACTTGAAGTAGTCAAATTCTACAAGATTCTTTTAAAAATTGCGCTTATAGATTTTGTTTGCTTACAGGCATACAGACAGAGAACGAGTGACAGTTGATTTATTTTTTATGGTTTATCAACCTATTGTGCGTTATCTAAATTCGAAAAAGATTTTCGATTGTAAAAATTCTTCTTTATTTTTTTCCGTAGGTATATTGCATTTAAAATTGCTTTTAGAAGAAATTCCACTATTTAACCCATAGCTAAAGGAAGAGATGGATTCATATTTTTTCCATGTTTCCCGTAAATAAATGTAACAAACTTGACTGGGCAAAATAGAAAGTGAGAGAGAAACAGATGAATACAGTCCAATAACAGATGACTCTCATTCCTATAGATTAATATACAAGTTGAAACTCTTCCTAGGTAAGACGTTAAACTACATCCGCGTCTTGGGTAAGACGATAAACTACATCCAGCAGCAAGGCCTCTGATCACTAGGGTTTGAGGATCGTGGAACCACCACTTAATTGCTGGTGTCCCCAGGTCCACCCTGAACTTGGGTGGTAGCACCAGTTAGGATCCTAGCTATGGGAAAATAGTTAACTATTACCAGCAATACTTAAAAAAAATATTACCAGCAATACAATTTTGAAGGAAAAATATTACCAGAAACAGATTTTTGACAAAACAAAATATTACCAGCAATAAAAAATGTTGTCAGCATTAAATAACCCATTGAGGTTGATATGCCGTAAAACGAAATAAACCAAACCAATCTAAACCAAAGAATACATAATCTATTCATACGAATCTACCCTAAAAATGTTGTCGGCATTAAATAACCCATTGAGATTGATAAGCTGGAAAACAAAATTAACCAAACCAATCTAAATCAAAGAATACATATTCTATTCATACGAATCTACCCTAAAAATGTTGTCGGCATTAAATAACCCATTGAGGTTAATATGCCGTAAAACAAAATAAACCAAACCAATCTAAATCAAAGAATACATAATCTATTCATACGAATCTACCCTAAAAATGTTGTCGGCATTAAATAACCCATTGAGGTTAATATGCCGTAAAACAAAATAAACCAAACCAATCTAAATCAAAGAATACATATTATATTCATACGAATCTATCCTAAAAATGCCGTAAAATAAAATAAACCAAACCAAACAAGTTGAGACTCCGGTTTTGACATAACATAAGCATCAAGAAATCGCTTTGAAAGGTCCTCTTTTAGTGCAGAATAGAAATGTTGCATGAGAGAACTGTCTTCCTGCAAATAAACAATGCGGCTGTTGATTGCTTATTATGATTAATATCCTATTAATGACCAAGGGTAAATATCTTAAATAACATCTTCTCAAAATCTACCAGATTATGTGCAGTATTTATGCCAAAATACTATACTCTCGTATGAGCGAATAAACGTTTGGTGTGTTCTCTATGCAGCAGTATGGAATTATATCACGCAAAAAGTTCACTCAACACCAAAGAACCTGCAACAGGGGGTTAGCATGGGGTCACATCGGGCCCCCAGAGAGCAGAAGTACGTGTCCTCACACCTACACATGCTTTGTAGGCGTGGAAAAGGTTTACGATATATGATGTCATATAAAGAACTACTCCAGACTGTATTATCTCACATTTTATACACTAAGTATGTAAGAATGATGTTCTGTGATGGTGGAGGGATTTACTGGAACCTCATATTATAGACTCGTTAGTGACAAAATACTGGAGTGAAAAAATTTTAAGTATATAAAGATTTAAATCTCGTATTATTAATTTTCAGACACATTTGTTTCATTACATGAAACATTACAGTGGAATCATGGATAGAAGCTCGGATTGAGGAATCGGAGAGCCGAGTTCGAATTCCAGTTAAATTCATTACAATCCCTTAATTTGCTAATACACTTGGGAAAGGTATGGATCCTCTTATTCTCTCGTTAGCTATGGGTAAATAGCAGGACAGACAGGGTTCTATAGCCATGGATTGCAATTCGTCTACCGCAGAAAGAAACGGCAACCGACTGCGGGAAAAAGATCCTCCTCGTCAGTCATGTATCGAAAGATACATGATCGCATAAGCGTGTATCATGCACAATATATCAGAGAGAGAGAGAGAGAGAGAAAGAGATGGGTATACGGAGATAGATTTATTTCAATTTATATGCATTCTACACGAATTAATATTATTATGAATGTTGTATCGCTTTTTGACAAAATAAAATGCAATTGAGATTGCCGATTTTACCAAATGTTTTTTCTTTCTATTTTCTCACTTTATAATTAATGACTCGATTCATCGTTTTTAAAGCATCGAATCGTTTCGATTTAATAGCAGACATGTATTTCCGCGTTTTTCTACCTGAAAACCAATAATTAACTAATAGCTTTCGCCCGGGGATACTTATACCTAGTATTTTGCTCCTTGATTAAATGCCGGAAAGTCAAAACCTTGCCATGTTACTTCAGCAAGAGAGTCTAAATATAGCCTGCATTTTCTGGATATTTGACTATATTTCATATTGGATGGACATGCAATTTCGAGCTAAAAAAATATTAATATTTCTCAATCTTCTCTTGATTGAAAGAGGAATAAAAACCCACAATCATCTAGCAACCAGCCATTAGTCAGAGGATTTCTTAAGAAACTATCAGTTTACGTTCCGTAATGATTTCCATGTCCACAATGCTTATATCTACAAAAGTATATTCCCGATTCTGAACAGTCTACATTATATCCACATATAATCTTAAGCCATATAATTATACACATAGCTGTGTATGGATCATCTAAAAAAAATTAGTACAGTAGATAAGACAGCAAGATGTTGGACATTCAACATTAACCTAAGAACTCCGTTCTTGCCCTTAACTAACCTCGTCAGGTCGAGATACTTAAATGTTTAATATGCAAGGCCCAACCTCGTTCAGGAATATGTAGACTGTCAGTCGTATACAACCACTTTTTCAGATCAATGATTAATAAGTTTTCCAAAGCGTGATGATTAGTACAGAAATAACTAAACTCTCAGTTGTAGGCAACCGCTTTCTGAGATCTATCGTTCAAATGGCTTAAAGTCAGTTAAATATGTAGGTCTTGGCGAGAACCATCCTTCCTCGAATCTCGTTGACTGGCGCTACATAATCACAAGGAATTGTACTAAATAACAGAGACAACATAATTTGAGGATTTTCCACAGCAACAATAAATAGAATCGATAGCACGTGTAACTAGAAGAGAAAATAATGACATGTTGCCTTTCCACACTACTTCGATTAAAAGAGTAGGAAGGAAACCGCAACCAATACTGAAAAGAGAGATAACGATTACTATGATCCAGAATTTTTTTTTTAATAAATATATATCTCAACCAAAAGTAGCGCTGTCTACTCGGTCAATGAATGCTGAATATTTCCATATAAGGAAACTGTTAATATTACCATTACCATATGTATTTCCAGCTATGCTTCAAACTGAACTCAAAACATGGATCCTTTGAATGGCAGGGAGGAAGATAACTCTGAACTCCAACCCCCTGTCAACCTTTGTAAGGTGTACGTCAGGGTGAAGACGATTCCTCGTAATGTCTGACAGATTTCGGGAAAGAAGCGAACTAAGAACACGCAGGTTGATATAACGAGCAAATGATTAGGTACGTTTTCTTTTATGCTATATCAGATGTGCAAAATCTGTATTCACAGATGCCCAACATATGCATGCATGCAATGAACTCGATTACAAGTAATGGATACTAAAAAGTCAGTTGATAGAGAAAAATCTCAACTCAAATTGTGTTATCTAAATCAGCCGAAAGGCAACGCTTATTTGCTAGGCTGACACACCTAGTTTTAAAAAAAAAAGTTTTTCTTTTTGGCATTTTGATATCGAGTTGTGTTATTTCCGAACAATATCCTTGAAATTGAATACACATACTAACAACTACTTCTTCTTCTTCTTCTCTCAAAAGTGTCCCTTCAAGACTTGTACAGTCATCGCTATGCACAACCTAATAATTTT
>CAHIKZ030000335.1:5072500-5087500 GCA_903632075.3 Acanthosepion pharaonis | reverse complement strand
GCCTCCATTGCTTTCTGATGGCACAAGTGGAAGAGTGAAAGACACTCTACTATTGAATGATCTGAACAGACAGAAAGATCCAGTTTCTAGTCAAGTAATCTTATCAATGTTGTCGGATGAGGAAAAGCCACTTCACTCAGACGAGACAGATATTTTCGTTTCTTTTTTCAAGTAGAAGAAACTGAAACTTCACAAGGAAAATCGTATAAAAAAATAATTGAATAAAAATTACACAGTCACGAAATCCTGTAAATCAATGCAAGTCATTTTCTTTCACACAAGATGAACACAGTCGGATTTTTTATGCTTTCAAGTTGCCTGGATGTTTTATAGCCTATGATTACAACGTGATTCTTTTGTTTTCTTCATCACTGGGGCATGCAGGTTTTTATTATTTCATTTTATTACCAGAAATGTACCATTCTCTCTGTCATTCTCTCTCTCTCTCTCTCTCTCTCTCTCTCTCTCTCTCTCTCCCTCTTTTGTCTGCGTGTGTGTATTTAATCTTTATCAAATGCCCAGTGTGTCACGGACGTGTTACCATATATTGAAGAGTATTATGCAAGCTATTTTAAAACTAGGATAGTCCTCGCATCCTTCCCAGTTGGTATTAACTTCCTCAAAGCAAATAAACGAGAGCAGTTGTTAAACAACCTAGTTCTTATTCAACCATAAAACCATTTTCCTTGATTTCTAAGAACTTACATGACTTTCATCTACATTGTCTCTTCCTTCATTAAAAAATGTTCCCAGTTTTGCCACGAAGACTTTTTCGATATTTTTTAATATGGAACAGTTTACAAAGGGAAGAATGTTACATAAAACAAAATCCGTGGTAAAAGGATGTCATCAGTGAAGAATGTATATATTTTGATATTTGCTTGCAGTAACTTAAACTGGACTTATGACCATGTGCGGGCAGTGCAACGGCTAGCGAAAAGAGACAATGGCAAACCGAGTTCGAACTCCGGTCTAGCTAGTTACTTACGTTCTCTTTCACACAAATACAATTCTCCACGAGCGCACTTTTGGATTAAATAACAAGGCTGGCTGGGTTCTCTTGCCTTGAGGTGGCAACCAGTCTAGGAGAAAGAAAACGAATAAAAAACCATACTAAAGACTGAGGTGCTCCATCAAAGTATCTTACTTCCACCACTGCTGGGAAAGTTGTGACGTGACCTGCTCAAACTTGTAACTGATATTTCAAGGAAGGTTATGATACATCTTGAGCATGGGTAAGACTATAAACTACGTCCAATAGTAAAAAACAAAAATTGCCAGCAATACTTTTTTGAAAAAAAGTAAGAAATTATTATCAGTAATATATTTTTGAAGAAAACATTACCAGAAATAGATTTTTGAACGTAAAAATATTACCAGAAACAGATTTTTGACAAAACAAAATATTACCAGGAAAAAATAATTGTCGACATTAAATAACCCATTGTGTCTGATATGCGGTAAAATAAAACAAACCAAAACAAACAGCACTGAGTAATTTTAAAAAAAAAGTTTACGAAAATAAAACCATCCAAGATTTCAAATTTCCTAAAAGAACTTGGATTGTACTCAAAAATATGAGTAATTGAAAAATGGTTCAAATATGTATGTATACATACTCACCATTTTTACCAAACTGTCGCTATAAATCTATTTCAAAATTTTCTTGGCATTAAATGACCCACTGAAGTTGATATACCATAAAACAAAACAATCAACCAACCAATTTAGAACAGCAGGAATCCTGTTAAAATTAAAGCAAGAAATGTCATCCAATATACGATTGAACTTGAAAAATCAATGAAAAAAAAATGAAGATAATTTGCTGAAATAATAAGCAATTTACAAATGTATAACTCGTTTCAAAGACGGTGGAAAGAGATACGCAGACAATCAGAATCAGAAGTTGTTCGAGATTAAATTAATGGAGACAGCATATTAAAACCAGAAATAATATCTAATAACAATCTCAGTTGCGAAATATTTCTGTTGGGTATCAAGGTTTTCGTGTCATGAGACAAAGACAAGAGAAGACCTTTGAATGGACATTTTACACAAATGGAATCAATATTCTAAAGGTTTTCTCAATAGAAATATAACTGAATATATATCTTGGATTCTCCTGTAAGCTTCTGAAAATAGTCAACGCGATTGTAACTCAATGAAAGAAAGGTTCCTTCATAAAAAAACCAAGCTAGTGAAACTTAAACGTTATGGTGATATTTTTCTTGGGTGCTTAGACCATTGACTTGTCTCTTTTTTAATCCTTCCCTCCCAAGCGAGGCATTAAATCGACTAAGACACAAGCGGTTAATTAGTGTTAAACTATATGAGAAAACAAAACACTACGGAGAGATAACAGTAAAAGAATAGAAATTAAGAAGACATGAGATAATGATTGACATTTCATTTAAATGTTTGAAGATCAACGTTGACTGGCAAGGAAGAAGACGGAAGAAATTCCCCATAAATGAGAAATGCAAGAAAAAAGTTATATCAGCATAGAACTTATGGTTACATCTCGTCATTTCAACTGTGAAACGACGAGACTTTGCCGCCAATCTCGTGCGGCGCTTAAATTCATAAAACATATGTACCATAGATAAAAGTTCATCAGAACAATTACAATGAAAGTATTTACAAAAAAGGGAAGCTACGTTTCCCATCAAAATTCATCTAATGGCCTCTTTATTTGATGAGAGGAATTTGAAGAGTCGGTGTTGTAATGGTAACAGATAACATGATGAAACTTTCAGCTGTTTGTAATTAATCGCATACTAATTTTCTAAATTTTGATAGGAAATCACGTTGTATCCAGCGTTCTGCCTGATTTATCATCTTCTAATATTTTACTATCCCTTTATCTTAAAAAAAAATTTTCAAAGTTGACAATTTAAAACAATACTTCTTCCTCTATGTACCGACTCCCTTCACGACATTGGCGACCATGGCTCTCCACCACTTCCAATCTCCTGTTTTCCAAGCGTCCATTCCTCATTTTGTATCAAAGTAATTACAGCTACTTCTTCCTGATTCTGGCTATATGCGTTCATTTTGTGGCCGTTTGCTTCAAGTTTTCCTTGTTGCATAATCGTTCCATCCATGAAATTCTCAGTATCCTTCTGTAGAACCAACATTTCTGTTGCCTCCAATATCCTCTCTCCTGAGATAACATCATGAAGATAACATAGCAACCCAGCACCGTTTTCCTTGTTTCTAATCATTTTTTTTTTGTTTCTCAGCACTTTACTTAGTTTTTGGAATGCATCTTTCCCCATGCACTTATTATTTACGAATTTACTGGAATTTCTTCAATGTTCCGTGTCCCTTCAGAACGTTGGTGATGATGGCTCTCCACAATTTCCAGTCCTTTATAAATTTTCTCTTTGTTATCTATTTGTTCCGACATTCATTTAGTCTACCTCGCTCAGTAATTTATGCCTTGTTTACCTCTGTCCCTATTGCATTCAATCTGTCCTGTAAGTATCATATTTTCCAAGCTCTCTTTCCTCATTATGTGCCCTAGACATTTAAACTGTCTCCACCTGATGATAAGTATAAGTGTTCATTTATTTCCATTTTCTCTAAAATTTCGTCGTTGCTCCCATGTCTGGTCCATGGTATCTATCCTCAGCATTCTTCTGTAGAACTACATTCCTACTGCTTCAAGTCACTTCTTCATCTTTGAGGAGGTTGTCCAATATTCACAGGCATGTAATAGGAATGATATTACATAACAGTTCAATACTCTTTTTTTTCTATCAATATGTTTCTGATATTTGCATATGTTTCTTTTGCTTAACTTTTAGCAGATATATTTCTCTTTCCCAATGCGCCTTCGAATTTCGGAGTTGCACTTACCATCCTGTGTTAAAACGCGCCCCAGATATTTAGATTTTTATATTTCATTTTGTTATTTCTAATTTTTCTTGTTGAGCTGTTCTTTTTTATTGTCCTTATTTTCTTTGTAAACATGATAGCCTTCCAGCCGTTGAATTCGTCCGGGATCCTTAAGGTATCTCTTTAGTTAGTAAGCCTCTGAGAATTTTAAATCGAACACTTTATTGAATTTACGGAATTAAAGGCCTATTTTAAAAAAAAGTAAAAAGTGTTGGTTAATCGATTCGAGTTTTCTTGCAATTGTGAGTTCACTCCCTGGGTCTGACCTCTAAAAGTTCAAACAAGCAAAGCTCGCACACTATTTAGACGAAAAGAAAATTCATATAAAATCGTAATAAAAACTGAATCATTCACGTGGCCAATCCCAACGCTATTTACAAAATTTTCTAATGCATTTTTCTTCCTTGTATTTTAAATCAGAAGATAAACCTGACTATAAATCTTTTTTTTTATTCTGAGTGCAACTCTAAACATCTTCAAGATTTCTTTCATTTAATGTTTACATGACCACTCCTATGTCATTAGTTTGTTTTTCTTTCTTTCTTGTTTCTTTTCTAATGATAATTCTCTATATTGCATCCGATGATTTTTTTTCTCTTTTCGTTTCCATATTGGGGGGGTGGTTCTTTTATCCCAAATCATTTCCTTTCTTGTTTGTACCGTAATGCTGCAGCTTTTCAATTACATTGCGATAATGATTTCGTTGAATCAAACCCAAAGTGCAAATGTCGCTCCATTAAGTTGTCAGAAATCCCTATCAAAGCCAAATTGTCACAAACACAATCAATACATTGTATGAGGCAAGTGCAAGATATAACAATATGGTTTAAGCTATTGCCGTTTAAAAACATTATGTTTCAATAAAACCCCGCAAGCTGAAATCACTTGGGTATATCTAATTGCGTTTCAATAATAAATTGTAAGCTTGAGTATTGAATAAAAGGTAGGCTGGAATAAAAATCTGAAAAATTAATTGTTTTCGCAAGAGAAATAGCCGAGCTGCTTACGATAAACGGAATGGTTGAAACAGATATTTAAGTTGGAATAAGTAAAAAATAAACGTGGGTATCGTAGGTAAGTAGGTTCGTAAAGAGATTAAATAACTGGCTTGGCCCATATTCTACTAGGAAAATTCGCTCACTGTCTAGTTGCAATCTATTTTTCTCACCAGAATAAATTATACACATTTATAAGTCTACCATTCGTCCATGCATTAAATATTGCTGACACATCTGGTCTGGTACATCTGCTATGTATTTCTTCGAATTATATGTACCATATCCCCTCAGGATTTAAGCGATCATGGATCTCCACAATTTCCTGTCCTTTATAGCTCTAGATAAAGTTAGTCTTTTTGTTATTTCTCTCAAACCTTTCTTCTGCCACCAATTTAGTCACGCTCACTAAATATGTTATACGTTGTCTTCAATCTCTCATGTGAGTATTAGATTTTCCAAGCCTTCTTTCCTCATTAGAAGCCTTAACTTCTTGACGTTAAGTATAAATTTCTATTTCTTCTAGAACTTTGTCGTTGCTCGCATATTCGATCCATTTTATCCTCAGTAGCCTTCTGCAGAGCCACATTTGTGTTGGTTCACGTCTGCCTCATCTTTCAAAAGATTGCTCAGTATTCAATGCCATATAGAAGGACAAATGTCACATAACATTTCAATACTGTTTTCTTTATTTCTAACGAAGTTTTCTTGTTTCTTAGTACTTTGCTTAGCTTTCGGAAAGCATCTTTGTCTATCCCAATGCGCCTTCGGATTTTAGTATCGCACTTTCTGTCCTTTGTTAAAACACTTCCCAGATATTGATTTTTTTTTTTTTTTGCATCTTTGATTTTGATATCACAGATTTGTAATTTGCATTTTGAAATCATCATTGTGCTAAATATCATGCATTCTGTCTTCTGGCAGGGGATATTTGATCCTATGTTCTCGCTTTCCCTCACTACCTTCGCTTTTGCAGTTTCCTTTCTGTATCTGCCATCAATAATGTGTCAACTGTATATATTATGTTGTTAGAATTATGTTGGCCAATAATGAATCTTGTAAGGACTTCTGATTCTCAAAGAATAGCCTCGCTGTATAGCTTGAATGATTCTGATGTGAAGTAGGCACAGTGGAGTAATGGATAGTGGCTCGGATTGAGGAATCGGAGAGCAGTCGAATCCATTACATTCACGTGCTAGAAGTATGAATCCTCTTCCTCTTCTAAGGCTCTCAGTAAATACCAAGATAGATCGGGTTCTATGTCCTTGGAAGGCAACTGGTCTCTCGCAGAAAGAATTGAAACCTACTGCGGGAAAAATCTGCCTCGTCTGTCATGTATCGAAAGATATATGATCGCCTAAGCGTGTATCACGCATGGCACATAACTGAGAAGACACGTGCTTGTCTTAAACCTCCTTCTATTCCTGTACATTTGCTTTTCTATTCCTACGCAGGCGTTTTTCTGTTCCCACGGGTTCTTGATTATTCTAATATACTTCCCAGGTATGTCAAGGTTGCTGAACAGTTCCAGCAGATCTTTGATGCAAAGTTTATCGAATGGCATCCCTTAATCTATAACATTTATGTATTGTTATTTCTGATAAAATCCTGGCTATAAAAATCGCGTTCCTAATCCCAGGGTACTTGAAGAACCAGCACTGTTTTTGTCAGATTTCTTATTTGATTCTTGGGTACTCTCTATTTTATCAGAATTCGGATGATAAGCATTGTTATTGTTGTGTACCCAGAATAGTTCAGAAAGAAAACTCGAACTCAGCAAAACATATTATTAAACAAAAAGAACGAAGTGTTGCACGTCCGACTGACGGCAAAGTACAGTAATCAACTCGTCAGCTGTAGACGGCGATATTTAATTACCCCCCACGAGGGTTACATGTGGCACAAGGTCGGTTTAAAGTGGGATCTCCGAGCCCGTAGGCTCGGCCAAAAATAATCCCTCTTTGAACCTACATAAACCGGTTCAGGGGCAGTCATCCTCCCCGAACGAGACTCTGCCCTTTAGCGGAGCCTCGTCCGGGTTGCTCTCCGCCCAAAGGCAGAGAGTTCAACTGTTTAGCTGGAACAGGTCAACTGTAGACAGCAATATTTAACAATATTTTAACAATATTTAACAGTCCCCCCACTAGGAATGTATGTGGCATAAGGCCGAGTTTAACGTGGGTTCCTCCGAGCCCAAAGGCTCGGCCAAAAATATACCCTTTGAACCCGCCTAGACGTATTCAGGGCCTGTCTACCTCCCCGGACGAAACTTTGCCCTTCGGTTTTTCTCTCTGCCATGCAGAGAATTTGACAGAAGCTGTACACAGAAGTCGTACACAGTATGGGACTGCGGGTCAGACAGTATATTTATTGTATCGAAAAATACAATTGTGGCACAAGGCCTGAAAAGGGGAGGGGTTGAGGCTGGTCTTCACTAACTATCCTATACCTAGCTAATCCGATTCACGACCCATTCACTCATTACAATTTGCCCATTCACCACAAGAACTCGTCCATCACCAATCAATCCTCCTTACACCATAATACAACTGCAGACAGCCCTCTTGATCTCCCCGTATATATAGTAATACGACGACTCCATTTAGTCCATAAATGTAGGTCCCATAACAGTTATATAGTTCATTAGGCTGATTTCCGATGGAGTTCACATTCGTTTGATCGTAGCTTCTTAGGGAGTGCTATGAAAATAGATCTACTTAGGCCTTCTGGTATATCGCCACTGTTGTAGATGTCATTATTTCTGTACTATTGTCTATGACGAAGCCATCTAAGGCTGTCAACATCTCTATTACGATTCCGTCTGGGTCTTCCGCTTTGTTTCTTTTCAATTTGGACAGTACAGATTCCGCTTCAGATTTTAATATTTCCCGTCCGTTGATATTTCTGTGCATTGCTAGTTGTTCTCTTTCGTCGTGGAAGAGTTCTTTGATATATTCGTACTATCTCTAAGTATTTTTCTTTCTCTAATAACAGCTTTCCGCGCTTGAAATATTTGCATCCTGTTGATGAACGTGCTTTTTTTTTTTTTTTGATCTCTCATAGTTTTATGTATGGTTGCTTTATTCTGATATTTATTCTATCTGTTTATGCACATTTTTCGTTCAGCATGATGTATTCAGAGATTCTTAATAAAATCAAATGAAAAATCCGCAATGTGCTTGGTCCAGAAGTGGCATCTCGGTTGCAGTCATTATCCCACCGCCCTAACCTGGGCTGTTTCTGTAAAGACGTCCATGGTAATTATTGTGATGGACATTTCTTCTTGGATGTAATGGCGAGCTGTAACAAGAAATGTTATGGCAAAATCTCTTTTTTATCTTCTCACTCGTGGAGCTTTCTCCCGGCTTCTTGCTTTCCAGTCCATTTTGATCTTCCAAAATTTAAATGCAATGTCAATCGTTAAATTATGTCTTGTTAATTCCTGTTCTGTTATTGTTATATTTAGTTATTAAAAGAATGGATAATTAAAATTCTTCCATAATCCCACTGCCGAATCCTGGATCGATCATTGATCTTTTGGCAAGTAACTAAAATATCAAGAATTATTATTTTTATAAATGCGTACAAATTCCTTTAACATTTTTTCTTTACCATTATACTACACGAAAAACGTTTCGGAACACCTAGCATTTCTTAAAAAATACACCTTAAAATGACATATTTAGAAGTAAAAGAGAAAATATTAGTAACTATAGAGTATTTTTTTATTATTATTATTTTCAGTCTTTCTCCAGGTTCTTTTTACTATCACGAAGTTCAAAGTTGGAATCGTCTGTCCACAATACATTTTAATAAATTATGAATATTTTGTATTAGAAACATATTGTCTTCATCTTTAACCGTCAGTAGACTTTTTGAAATTACCAAAGGTTCTAGAGATTTCATTAATGTCAAAGGAATCATGAAAAAAGAAAAATATCATTCGATTTTGCAAAGACATCATATAACATCTGGCTTATGTATCATTAGAAAAAAAAAATCACTTATCAACGAGACAACGATCAAAAACATACTTTTATATTATGTTAAACTTAGCTTGAGTCAAATAAAAAGGAACAAAATATTGGAAATTACGACAAACTCAGTGTCCTGATCTCTCGCTCCCCCACTGAATTAGTATGGGGTGAAGAGATTTGGAAGAAAATAATCAAAGGGGGAGAGAGAGTTTTTCAGTGTTTCAAGAATGCTCAATGTTTCAAGAATGGGGAGGGTCTGTGATCAATATTTTTTTTCAGAAACTGTTGGAAAGAATGCCAATAATTTACCAAACAGTAATTAAGGCAGGTGGTGGTTTTATTTATGAAAACAAAATATGATGCTTTTGTGTGATATTTTTACAACTAAAAGTTTATCCCTTATCATAATAAAAACGAATACACTGGAGCTACTGGAAGTTTATCATTTACTTATATCCTTGAAGTTAATTTTAAAGAAATGCAGGGTTGACAGAAAATTCTTGCCTTTAGTGCAGCTTTAGGTTTTCTTCTTACTTTTAATTTCCTTTGTCTATTAGACATGGTTGTTTGAATAATTTTAATAATAATAAGGAGAAGGTGGATTAGGAGGATTTGCAGGAGAAGAATGACATAATACTCCGTAAATTTCATAATTAATTAATAATATGTTGATTATAATAATATACTAAATTAACAGTTGTCAATAATTTACCCCTTAATAATATGGTTAATAATACTTCATAAATAATATAGTCAATTAATAATTTGCTGATTATAATAATATAGTTAATTGATAAGTTTTAAAAATCTCAATATTAATTATTTTATTAATAATACTACATAAATAATATAGTTAATTAGCAATTTGTTAAATTTGATAATATATTAAACTGCCGGGCTTCGCCCGCTTCCTATTGCTTCGCAAAGTAAGATATATTCACTACTTGAAATATTTGAAACAAAAATATTAAATGAACATTTCATTCATGAATTGGCTTAAAGAAAGTTTTACAAATATATACTAAATTGTTGAAAGCCAAGTTGAATGAAAATTTCAAACACCTTTATATGAGAAAAATATTTATATGAGAAAATATTCCTAAACAGAACTACTTTTGATATGAAAATCAAATCAATTCTTGAATAAAAAAAAAACACTAATGAAAGACAGTTACTCAATGAAATATATTTTTTAAATCAATATGCAAATTAGTTAAACCTGAAGAGTGATATCACATAGAAGTACATAATGTATAATACATTGCGCTCTTAGCGTATAAACTACTCTATATAGGCGTATAAATTACTACAAGTAATTTCTGCCCGAGGCCGCGCCCTCCCATTGCACAAGAGGTAGGGATCGGTGCTCCCACCGTGGCCAGCGCAACCGTCAGTTGCGGGGACTGAGGGGATTTTTTGTCCCTGCCCGGGTGCACACGCTCGGGTCCCCACATTAATCCGACCTTGTGTCACATCTGATTCTCGTGGGGGAATGAGTAAACACCGTATAGACTACTATAAAATAGTGATGGAGCTTTTTTAACCCCCAGAAATCGATGGATAATTGTGTTCCAATTTCGCATTTATTCATATAGATTCCATAATATATGCTTTACTTAGTTAGCTATTACGTTTCTCTAAATCTTCAAATGTTGAATGGATAACGAATTCTAATTTCTGTTTTCCCCTCTTTACACTGTATTAATTTTATCTTATATATTATCCCCTGTTCTGTCACCCATGAAATAAAAAAAAATATTTATACGGAAAATAAGAATCTACGTTCATCATATTGTCTTTAAGGGGCAGCAGAAGAATTATCGTTGAACTTGAATTTATTGCATCTATCTCTCCCTACATATTGTGATGATGGCCAAACTAAGAGTCCTCCACAGGAGCTAGCTTAAATGCCACTCGACAATAGAACGTGCAGTGAAATGTTGGATATAAAATGAAAATAAGAGTTACACCCCTTGAACCCTGAAAGCAACCATAATGGATAGTATAATATATATTTTTAACCTCGCATAATCTGGCAACCCTGAATCTGAGCTCAATGAAAATCGTTGCCTGCGGCTAACATTTCTAGGGCTTTTGAATGAGATATGAATCATTGAAATCGGACCAGTGGGAGCGGAGGAGTTACTTGGACACACACACGCACAAAAACACACATGCATACACAGTACTTTATATATAATATTAGGAATTATTTATAATTTAACCATTTATAATATGGGTAATAATAATTCATAAATATTATAGATAATTAATACTTATTAATAATCTAACCATTAATAATGTAGGTTAGAATAAACACATTAAAACAAATTAATATTTCTTCTCGGTGAATTTGGTAACATCATTTATGAGAGGGGTGTATTTCATGAACAACGGCAAAGTTATCGCTATTTGGTTGGAAACCAGTACGTTTTAGTCTAATTTGGTCTAAGTTTAATTATAATTGCATTTGCGCGGCTAAATCCAGCTCAAACCCTGCCTCTGTGGCTAAGCTTAGGGTTAATTCGCAATAGTATTTACATTACTCCAGTGGTCACTGAGATGTTTACATTTGTACAATGATTTCGCTTCGAGATCCATGCACATGTTTTATCTAATAAGTGAGATACGATGTCTGGATTTTCTGTTTCCAAGTTAAAGAGTGTAACAATCCGCTCGGTCAAGTGGATTTTATCAAGACTCAAAAAACGTACGGTAAAAATCTTGACTAATTTTTCAGGGGCTTCATACATATCTCCTGGCTACATTGTGGAATTTTATTTTCTTATTTATTCGAATTTCAGATTTAGGTCGAATTGTCTAAGCAATTTCATACTGTTTATAGGTACTTTTTCACCTGGAAATATTTACCAACCTTCTTTTTAATCCCAGGCATATATCGACCACTAGATTGTGTCATTGATCCCATAGGACTATACCGATCATTTTGGGGATCCCAAAACTAGAGATTACATCTTGTTTAGAAGTATTTCCTGTGATCGTTTACAAAGTTAGGATTGGGATATTTATGCAGCCCAATCGTCAATCAAATAACTTGTCCAGAAATTTTATTTTCCCACGCGTTTTTCAAACAAGCTAATTGATCACTGCGGTGATACGCAATAATACAAATCGTGCAGTTTACAGCAATTGGTAATAATTATCTTTTCGGAATCTAAACTAACAGGAAAAAAATATTATTTTAATATCGTGTCTCTTCAGCACGTAGGCGATCATTCTTTTTCCTTATTAGCGATGAAGTCACTGGTAAATATACCGGAGGGTTTTCTCAATTTCTCTACGGTCCTCTAATCAAGACAGTCCTTCTCGTAGACTGCTTGCAACAAAAAAGTTACCCTACTTTTTAATCCATGGTGGGATCCTGAATAAACACATTCGTGCTTATCCCAAGAAAATATGAGCGAATTTGAACGCAACTATTTTGAAGAGATTTGTCTTGTGCGATTGTAATTCATCTGTCATCGCTAGTATAAATTGGATGAATCTGTAAGTTATACTTACCTTCGGTTACCGAATACGGTCAATTGACAAAAACAACGTCAAACTAAGTTACAGTTGTATGCCTAATATGACCAATCTAATTAATAAGTATAATAGGAAAAAAAATTAAAAACATATCACGCCCCCGCCACCAAGTGTAATTGTAGGAATAAGAAATCCTGCAGTCTCCAGGGCAAGTGCCAACAAGAGTGCATGGTCTATTACGTAAAAATATACAGAAATGAACCGAAGAATATTAACAAGAACCCTAAAGTTTACACAGGATCCACCCGGAATAGTTTCAAAAAACGATATTATAACCATCTCAGTAGTTTCAATAGCGAAACCTATAAACATAGTACTACCCTGTCCACCTATGTATGACAGATTAAACAAGGAGATAATAAGGACCCCATTTTGAAATGGGAAATATTAAAAAAATGTTATAAATATAGGGTAGGTGATAAGTTCTAATCCCTATACACGGAGGAAAAACTAGCTATTGCTAGCTACAAAGAACTTAAAAAATTATTGAAACTAAAAGCGGAAATTCTTAGTAGGCGCAAAGATAGGGAAAGCTGGTTATGAGAGTAGGTTTGTGAGGGTTTTTTGTCTTTTGTTGTTTAATAAAGTACTTCCCCACCGCGTTGTTTGGCTTTATTTATTTATTTATTTATTGTCACGTGGTCATGGTTGTTTTGGGTTTCAGCTATAAATTCTGTCCCATAATTTTCTTGTTCAGCCAGCATCGCCCTGACGATCCGTTTAGGTTTGCCTGGCTCCTTAGCATTATCTTATATATATATATATATATATATATATATATAATAGATAGGATGGTTAATAAAACAAGGAAAAAAGAAAAGGCACCAATGTGATCAATTCGAAAAGAATTTATTATATATCAATTGTTAATCACAAAACAGAAATGTTACTAGTCCGGAATTTTCGGGCACGCCTGTGTCCTTCATCAGCAGTGTGAGAAATAAACAGAGAAACAGGGAAGACTCACCAACTGTGTTTATTTTGGAGCTGATGTGAACTCGTTGTGGATGATATTGTTAATACAAATCCGATCCCTGCTATATTACACGCCTGCAAAGTTTTTTTTTTTTTTCTCGAAAATGATCGAGATGAACGCATTAGTCTGTTTTGTCTTTATCGGTGAGGAAGGTGGCGGGGTGTGATTTTGAACTAGGGGAAGAGGTTTTTAGGATTTGAAGTGGGGAAGACGTCCCTTATATGGTCAGTGTTGATGGATTTGGCTAGGTGAGTGAAAAGGCAAGAAAAGTAGTAAAATTAAAATGCAAGTGAAAAAAGAGGATAGGAACAGCAAAATGGATACGATATTTTGATAAAAATTCTTTTGGAAAACTATAGTCAGAAAATGGTGGGGTGCAGAAAAAATAAACAGATAGAAACATAATTGTAGTAATAACAGTGCAGGAAGAAAAGAGAGGAAAGATGTCTGCAAAAATAGACGCTTTGTGGGTTTAAGTGCGATAACTGTAAATATACCATAAGTATTTTATAAAATTTTGAAACCATAAGTGTCAGAGCAGAAAATTATAGTAGGAGGGACATTTCTGTTAAAATTTTGATTATGAATGTATGTGACGGGGGTTACTCATTCGTGGAATGGCGATGCTGATAATGTGTTACCTTGTGGAATGTATATTCTTTGAGTAAACCCAAGATGTCTGTTTAGACCTTTTATGTGGGAGTTTATTTCCAGGGTGTATTTCAACTCTGACCTGCGTTTATTTTCCTGGCTGTGGATCCCAGACTCTAAAACAAACAACACTACTCCACAAATGAGTACCCTCCCACACATTCATAATATTTACACTTATCACAGAGATGAGACAAAGACATTATTAAGTATAGGGAACACTAACAAGAATTAAAATAGATGGAAGATAATGATTGACATTGAGGTTAAATTTTTGAAAATCAGTGTTAACTGGAAGCAAAATCAAAAACCCACAAGAGATTTCCATATGCGAGAAGTGCGATTAAAGAATATGTTAGCATATAACTTAGAGTTAGCCATTTTAACTTTAAAAATGATGAGACCTTTCAACCATTCTAGTACATCGCTTAAATTCAAAATTCTAGATACCATAGAAGAAATTCCATTATAATAATTACCATGAATCTGTTTATAGAAAAAAACAAGGAAGCTACCTTCCGGCGGTGCAAAGAGATTGATGCCGAGATGCCAGGTCAGAGCCAGTAACACTGCAGATTCTTCTTTGGATTTTATGAAAAATCTCTAAATATATAGCAGGAGCATATATATATATATATATATATATATATATATATATATATATATATATATATATAGGGAGGAGTGTGTATGTGTGTGTTTGTGATAAACTATGGAACCGAAAAGATCCAAATGATTAGGAAAGAGCTCTACAAGATAGTGGGTTTTCGGAAACACTCACATACAAACAACACTGCATAAACAATAAAACCGAAAAAGAAAAATTATTTGATTTAAAACAACTGCAACAAAAAAAATAAAAAATCGTAGAAAAAAGCTACATTAAACACATCCCCAAGCACTTCACCCAATAAATCACTTTCCAAAACATATTCAGCAAAAACATGGTCAGAAT
>CAHIKZ030000335.1:5022500-5067500 GCA_903632075.3 Acanthosepion pharaonis | reverse complement strand
ATGCTTTTATTAAGTGATCAATAGATATTTAGAGCAATAAAAACTATACGAAGTAATTAAATTTCACATTATTCATTGGACATCTCAGATTATGTTGATTTTAAACTCGACAAGGCCGAGACAAAAGTGACTGTTTATTATTAATTATTTTATTATTACCACATGCACTCACTATGCGATACTATATATATATATATATATATATATTTATTTATATACCATTTAAAATTTTTATATTTAAGTGACTACATGACCCAGTCAATCGAAACAAGATATTCAAAAGGGTGTAGATTTATAACCGATTTCACAAATCTTTGAAAATATCCAATACGCGTAGCACCTGTGACACGACACACGTGAAGTCGGTAGTCCGGCTCCTGTCAAACAGGCTGTAGCATGTCTTGCGTAACATTCTCCAGCGCCTCAGTGATTCTCTGCTTAATTTTCTGCTTGTAGGAAAAGGATCGATATAGACCTGTACTTTCACATACAACCATATAAAAAAAAGCACAAGGTGTCAAACGAGACGAACGTGATGGTCATTTCAACAGCACATTCTCATTGTCACTGGCACAACAAATCCATCTTCCGGGTAGATTCTCACTGAGATGCGTCTGTGTAAACAACTTTGTTAGATTTACACATTCTGTTAAAATTTGAGATCATTTCAGCGAGAATTGGCCATGTTATATTGATGTCAATTTATAGGAAGACACCATATATATATATATATATATATATATATATATATATATATGTGTGTGTGTTGTGTGTGTGTTTATATATATATATATATATATATATATATATATATATAGAGAGAGAGAGAGATAGATAGATATAGATAGATATATAGATATATAAGGTGGGTAGATAGATATCGTAATATGTCTGTCCATAAGTTTAATTTAATAGAGAATCTGTTTTAGTTAAAGGAAAAAAAATTTAAAGCGAATATGTATTGAAAATGCCGTAATATCGAAATCCTCTGTAGTAAATTTATGTCCGTGATGATACAATATATTTCATTTCCCCACAATTAATAATGATAATTTGAAATAATTCAAAATAATAACGATAAAAATAAAACCAAAAATAAGACCAAAGTGATTGCAAATTTAATGACATAAGCCAAGTTAAATCTGTACATCAATTTTTCTCAGTCAGTGTTCCTCCGAAATCTTGGATTCCGTCCGAGAAACTGCTAAATATGCTAATGAAGTTTTGAGTAATTTTTGTTCAATTTTCTATTCGTAATTTTACTATACATCTACGGCATATTGTTGGAAAATTTTCGATTATTATAATAAAGGCTTCAACTTTAAAACTATAATAATCATAGGGAATGCATTTAGTGATGTCTCTAAGGTGTCAGTGTGAAACTCCTTTTACCGGTTAATAAACTGGACCTGTCTGTGGAGAATTCGTATTTTATTGAATGAATCACTCGAGTTCAGGATGCATGCGCGTTACTATCATTTACCCATTCAGTCACATTATTCAGTAAATTTAACGTAGCATTTACAGGGGGTTATATGAATTATAAAAATATTTTCTTACATATATATATATATATATATATATATATATATATATATATATATATATATATATGTGCGTGTGTGTGTGTTTAGTTTATAAGAAGTCTCTCTCTTATGGTTAGATTAAATTTATGTGCTTCATCTTTATTTAGTTTTGTTTATCTGTTTTTACAGAATACCTTTTTTTGCTTTGTGAATAAATTTGACAAGAAATATGGCTAGTTTTGCCTTATACTAATTATTCGAAAAAATACATTATATTTACAACTTGAACTACGTTAAAAATATAAAAGAGATACCTATTAATAATAATAATTTTTTTATGCAGGGGTTCGTTGAGACATGAAGACTATTTCAAGGGATCCACAAGCGTAAAAAAATTATGAGCAACGCTACTGCGATGCACCGGACGTAATACTGAAAATTAAATCTGAGAGTCCCTCTATCTTTAACGTTTCAATGTAAAACGGCGTTTGTCGATTTTTTTTCTCCCACCACATTTAACTTTTACATACAAAACTGTTTGCATCGACATAAATAGTTATTATTCTGAAGAATTTATTTCTCAGAATGAAACTCGTCAATTGTAAGTTGTTTTTTCCTATTTTCACTTTCCATTTTGAGTGTATGTGTACCTATGTCTTATTATTTTCTCTCTTCCATCATTCGTCCACCTAGTTCATAAAAGCGTAAAATCAGACGCCGATGAAATGGTCAGGGAAAAGACGGAGATGTATTGGAATGAAGTTCAGATTCTTCAACATTGCGATGGATCTATAGATTGCTTTTTAATAACTTTCTACACTCGTTTCCGTGTGTCAACACGTCGGAGATGACGTGACTAGAAACAAGTGCTAAACCCCAGTGAAAGATTTGTCGATTACAAAAGGCAGCAGCTGTGTATGCCATTCTACATTATATATATATATATATATATATATATATATATATATATATATATATATATATATATGTTGTGGATTCCGAGATGAATTCCGGTCTCAAATGAATGACAAACGCAGGAATGAAATATAGCAAATAAATGTATTGACGCAGTAATACAATTGGTAATACGGTTAGTAGATCCAGAAATGCGGTTAGTAGCAATAATATATATATATATATAGTCTGGGAAATTCAGTATCGAAGTAGGACTTCCTTCTGAGTCTACGTACTCGCAACTGTGACTCCTACAAAGCGGTTACCTCACACTCTTACTCTCTCTATGACTCTACACTCTATCTGCCAGGTATTCATTGGCAGCAGGACAAGTACACACTGTTCGAGTCCACTTGTATGGGGTGGACCCCATAACAATATATATATATATATATATATATATATATATATATATATATATATATATATTAAATAAAGACAGACCACTTTAAGGTTCAATGTAATAAATTATTTCATTTTTTTTCTTTTGTTTGGAAGTAAAGTCTGATGATCCGCAGTCCTTTTAAAAGGGCTATGATTGAAATAATTTATTACATGGAACCTTAAATTGGTCTGTTTGTACTAAATTATTTGCTCTGGATTTACATTGAGCTCTCTGGATTTTATCCTCCTTAGGTTTACCCATACGGATTACCTAGTTTTTCACAAACTATATATATATATATATATATATATATATATATATATATATATATATAGGGATTTAATAGGCTGGTTGATAAAATTTGAATAAAACGTTAAAAAATGATACCAATATTGGCAATAAAATTACTATTTATTATATATTAACGTGTTGACTAAATTGAAGCAGGATGAGAAAAGATTTTAAACACGATATTTTTGAACGACTCTGTTCTTTTTCAAAGATATGACGGATAAACAAACAAGTGGGACTTACTCTTCCGAGGAATGTCGTTGTTGGTTAGTGGTCTTCATGTGTAAATTATACTCTCTGTCCAAACCCATATCCCTGTTTAACCCCAAAATGGATGAATTTATTTTGAAAATAAATTTCAAATCCGATCTGCGTCTTTATGGTCGGTTGCTGAATTTTTTTCTTTTCTTTTTATGTGCCATCTCCTTTCAGAACGTAGACGTTCATGGCTCTCCATCTCCCTCTATCCCTTGCATCTCTCAGCAAGTTCCTTCCCACTGTTACACCCATCCCCAGACCACGTTCTGCCATCTACTAGTTTAAGCCCTCTAGGTATGTCATACGTTGTTTTTCATTGTCTCTCTTTCCCTCTATTCGACCCGTGAGTATCTCTAGCCCCCATTCTTCCCCAGAAACTTCAGCTGTCTCTTCCTGATATTACGTATAAACCTCCTCCTTGTTTTCAACCTTTCCAGACGTCATCGCTACTCACACGCTCGCTCCATGATATCCTTAGCATGCTTCTACAGAACCACATATCCGTCGTCTCGCGTCTCTTCTTCATCTTTGAGGAAATCGGCCAACATTCGCTGCCGTAAAGAAGGACAGATGTCACGTAACAGCTCAGTATTCTTTTCTTTGTTATCTGTCTCGCAATATTCTGTCCAGCTTTTGGAATGCGTCCTTGGCCATTCCAATACGTCTACGGATCTCAGTGTCGCACATACCGTCCTCTGTCAAGATGCTTCCCAGATATTTAAACCCCTGCGTCTGCTTGATTCTAGTGTTTCCGACCTGCAAATCGCATTTCGGACTCATCTATTTACAGATGACCATACATTCTGTCTTCTTGTATCTTATGCTTAGTCCCTTCTTCTCACTCTCGGTCGTTAACTTCTGTAGGAGGTTTTGTTTTTTTTTTCTTTTCCGTGTCTGTTATCACTAAGACGCCAAAAGTATGCATCCGATGTCGTGAACGCCATGAAACGTTCAGTTGAAGTGTGCAAAGATAGTTAGAGAGATAGATAGACAGACAGATAGATAGATATGTCTATCGTTTTCCTATGCTTAGAATATTGATGCCACATATCGTGCTCCTGTTATTTATCTAGACCTCCTTGATAAAATAAAATCCAAAGAATCATCAATATCATTAGTCTTGATCTTACGTCTCGGCTTCAGTCATTTCCCACCTCTGTAAGGTTGCCTCTCTGTGTCTTTTCTACAAACAATTTCACGGGCATTGTTCGGATAAGCTCTTCGCTATGGTACCTAGACTATGTGATACCGACTAGAGAAATAGATAAAGGATAGATATTTTGATTCCTAAACATTAAAAACAGCGGAATTTCTTGCCTCTGTAACGATACACCACGGAACAGAATTTCTAAATATTACTTCTTAATTAGATGTGTAATTTTAAAATATATACGATTATTATTCACCGGGGTGCTCAAAAAATCTTTCAAGGAATTTGAACATGAGAAATGCTAATTAAACAAATATATACTTTCCACCGTCTCCTTTCAATCACTAGATAGATTACGAACAAATGAGAACGGTATATGTCCATTATACATTCAGCATGTTACGTCTGTTAGATACCTGAATTCCGGATCAACAACATGGTTAAATGTATCTGTTTCAAAGCAATACAGATCTCTAAGGTCACGCCATTCGTCCTTTACATGGTCTGGACCTAAAGTTGTGACTCGAACTATATTCAATTAAATAAGCTCGAATTCTTTTAATTTACTACTTTTTTTGATAGTTTTGTTTTAAATTCGTACATTAAAATGTTGACTTAAATTTTGCTGAAAGTTTTCATTAGAGCGTTATGCGAAGAAAAGAAATTCACTTCACTTGCAAATAAGAAACGTAATTAAAGGAGCGTAGAATTCCCGCCGAGTAAAGCCAAGGCTTCTAATCGTATGAACCAGGCGAACAGATTTCTAACGGAACTATGAAAAATAATCTTAAAAAATATCAAAGGAGTTTAATTGTGTTTTTCAAAGAATAATATTTTTTTTGTTTAAACTTCATAGCATTAAATTTTCACTTTGAATTAATTTTTCTGTTCATTATAATGTTAAATGATGTGAACAAAGAATGTCGGCCAGAAAAAAAATTGCCCGAGAGAAAAAAAGTTGTCATGGCGTGTGTATGTATGTATGAGTGTGTATGTGCTATGTGTGTGTGAATGTCTGTATCTTTGGATCGTGTATTTTTTTCTCTTTTTCTCTGTGTGTGATTAGTGTTTGTATCATTGATGCGTGTATTTGTGTATGTGTGTGAGATAGAGATTAGTGTCTGCATCTTTGTTGTGTATTACTCTGTTTGTCTCTCTGCGCGCACGCGCATGCGTGCGTGTGTGTGTGCGTGTGTGTGTGTGTGTGTGTGTGTGTGTGTGTGTGTGTGTGTGTGAGGTGAGAGAGAGAGTGAGAGAGAGAAAGAGAGAGAGAGAGAGAGAGAGAGCATTGTCATGATTCGGCCGGACGAAGAATAGGGAAGTATGCGTCAGTAATCCAAAGAATACCTTTTTATTTCAACTTCATGGCTTATATTTCAATGCATTTTTCTTTTCATTGTGTTAAATGAAGTAAAACATTAAAAAAAAATATCAACAACAGAAAATTCGTCTGAAAATAATCTGCCCGAGTGAATGTTCTAATGGTGTGTGAGTGTCAGCGTGTGAGGGAACCAGAGAAAGGGCGAAAGAAAAAAACTCCAGATCATAGTTCTTTCATTGGCAACACAACGAGTAATGAAATTCGTTGTTTCCCGTTTGAGATCCTAGCAATGAGAACCATACTAGTCTAACCCATCGTTGTTCCATATTATAAACTGTATATCACCATAATCTTACAGGGACATTTCTACCCACTGGCATTTGTCTTCCTTGTGGCGTGTGCTCAGACATTTTTTTCGGATTATTGTTCGTGAAATATCCCCAAACCATATTGATGTATTTTCTATAACATATCTTTCAAAGTCCAGCGGGCCTAAGGGGAACAGCAAATAACATACCAAACGTCCTTGTGCAAACGGAAAGCAGAACAAGGACTCGGGGTCTAATAGGGACATAAACATTACTTATAGATAGAAAGATTTAGAGGATAGTTAACGACTGTTGCTTGAAGAGATTAAGCGTTCGAGGAAGCACACAAATGGAAGTCTCTTCCACAAAGAAGCAGTTTTGGAAAAAGAAGCTGTCTGCGTGGAACTTTCTTCTTACAATTGGAATTTGGGGGGAATGAGGGTGGATCAGTTCCGTGGATGTAGCATGGCGGGACTTAGCTCTACATGTCAATATTAGTTGATCTAAAGATCGGAGCTGACTGAAAAGATTTCCATAGAAATTGCGATAGAATATCAAAAGGATTGCGACAGGGCGCCGTTAGAAAAGAATATGTAAGGTGAAAAATATGTCATCTTCCCAGAAGTCTGGGTTGTTAGAAAAATAGTTTCAGACTATTATTTTTAGTGGCAGTGTATTTTGGCTCAGACCTTCTGAAGATGACCTTTATGGTCAGATGATAGACAAAATAGGGATGTCGATTTTGATTGGCTGAGCTGAACGTGAGAATGTTAGAAAGTGTTTTCATGGTGTTAAGTTTTTACACGTCATACGTAATTATGACGTGGTCATTTCGTGTTTCGAGAAACTTACTCCTCAGTGGAGGTGATAGAGTGACTCCAATGACTAGTTAAAAATGTAAACGTCGAAGTGTTTAATAAAATAGATAAGTTTAAAATCAAATTAAAAGAGAAGAAGACAACTTTATTATGATCGCCTCAAACTGTCAACTCAGAGACCCTCAGAACAAGGGCGCTATACAATATTTGGCTTACTTGGTGCAGTGGCTAAAAACTCCCCCAGAAGAGAGGGGTTATACAACAGGGTGAACGGCTTTGAACGCCATCAAGGCTTGAAAGTGAGAATTCTGCAACTCCAGCCATTGTATGCTAGCATTAGTCTGATACATTTTCTAATCTTACCCTTGTAAATATAAAGTATAAACAGAAAAAAGTACTTTCTGAACTGGTAGAAAGAGATTACTATTTTTGCCAGTATATTTCTTTCTCTCCAGTAAATCTTTTAAACCTAGCAGGAATAAATAATTGCCACAGAGAGTAATGCCTGTAACAGTAATTCACTGCAAACGTCCATTAGAAGGATGATTAAATAAAGATTAAAGAGAAATTCGGAAGGCTTTAGGCCACTTCACGATTAAAAACGGTGAGAAAACTAAGAAAACTGCAAGTGATTTGATGAGACAGATTGTTACTTGATCCCAGCAGTAACCATCAAATACGTTTAAGGTGGAAAAATAACGAAAAGCTCTGATAAGAGGAAGTATTTTTGTAACATCCCGTCTGGAGCAGATATGAGTGGACCTAGGTTCTAGAGATAAAAACTAAGCGTTTTTACTCACTTTTTTTTTCTTTGGTTCTAATAAAAAAGCTTCATCGCTGTCATTTCAAGTTTTAATTACGCCTACTGAATTTTTCTATTGCTGGATCATATCCAATGAAATCAGTTTGCTAGTTATTCGTAGCTAAATCCCTGCTTAAGTTTGAAAGTGAGCTTAATAATGTAAATGTTTTCCCTCTGGGTGGATAAAGTTCTAAAGGATTTACTAGAATGTAGTGTTTTCCTACATACTGAAAGGAAAACGAAAGCAAGAAGAAAAGAAAAAAAAGGCGCTGTTTAGCTTCTATTTTTAAGTATATGCACAAACAGGGAAGCAATTTCTTTCGATAGCTATTTAAGGATAATGAATGATGTCTTTATCCTTTCCTCATGTGGAGTGAAACCAGTTGTTTACAGGTTTTCTACGGGGCAAGAGGACAATTCTTTTAATGAGTTTCACCCGTTCGTCTTAATCGAAGAAAACAGGCGACAGGACTAATTCGGGAAAAAAAAAGATATTCTTCATTATATGGAAGAAAGAGATTTTAATTCAAACAGTGAATGAATCTTTTCCAACAACCCGAACAGCAAACTATTTCAACAAGAAAAAGACCTTTTCATATTGAAGAAAAGATTTCGAAAAGAAGCGGCTTTTCTCAGAGAAAACATTGCTTCCAGCCGTAAACAAATCTTAACGAGAAAAGTTCTTTTTAAAGGAAAAAGTATGAAATGACCCATACGCCAAACTACTACGAGTGAAAAAAAAAGAAATTTCTGAAAGGTTAATCAGTCAAAGAAGAAAATTTAAATTTTCTGCCTTGATTTGCCTTCTAATAAAGACTGAAGCCATAAAAAGTGAAGAAAAAAAACAACAATCGATAATCGTGCGCAGTACGCGCTGATTAGTTGATTAAAATGTTTTAATTTAATGCGGTTGACTTAAAAGGAAATCTCATGGATGGTGACAAAAGTAGTCTCTGCAATGGGGGATAAAATAAATATATTTATTTGCAGATATTTTTACTGGTAAAAAATAATGCTTTGTTTGAAGCAACACTAATTAATCTTTCAGAAGGAGAATTTCTGAAAAGCAACATGATTTCTTAAGATTTTGACATTGTGGTATACCAATGTACTATCTCATCCACTGAGAGTCCTAATACTAATATGATATACATTGGGTCTACGAAGAATGAATTTAAAGCCAGATGGAGGCAGCATAAGTGCTCTTTCAACAATATAAATAAAAGAAATCAGACTTCTCTATCTAAATATTTTTGGCATTTGAAGAAAATAAATAGGACACGTAAAGTAAAATGGAAAATTATAAACAGGACTAGAACTTGTAAAACTTGGGATGACCCATGCCCTTTGTGCCTCCATGAGTAACTGCACATTATTAAGTTTCTAAATAATAAAAATCTATTAAACAATAGACGGTTTTTTGCCGACATTACCAAATGTTTGCATTGAATAATTAGCTTAAAAACATACAATAAAATAATTTTTATAATCCATAGCCCTAATAAATAGTTTAAATACCCTACAAAAAATTATAACCCTTTATGAAGTCGTCAAAAAAACAAATGTTACGGCAGTTTTTTTTTTTTTTTTTTTATACACAAAACCCTTTCATAAAGAAATAAAATAAAAAATAAAAAATAAATCTCCATAGACACGTAAACCAGACTAGGCGAAAACATCTTCCGTTTTAAATTTAGACACCCCCACCTTACCCTGACTTGACATCTATGAATGTAACTCTATACTGATACAAATTATTAACACGCAACATCCCTCCCTATTTAAACAATCGCCCTGGCTGTTACCATGGAAATTTTGATTTCAATTATGAATATGCTATTAAAACACGTAAATTTCAGAAATAAGTTATTCCAAAAAAAATTTCGCTTGAAGATGGAACAGAGCTTACTTTAATTCAATTTAATTCAATTAATTATATTGAAGTTTTCGGCTCTTGTTTTGAAACATTAGACCTCTTATGTAGCGTGTTGGAATCATATTTTTAAATAAATAATTATATTCATGCTCTACTTTTGTATCGAGCACTATTTTTTTTAAAATAATAACAAAAATACTAAAGAACTTTGGATTATTTACCTAACCAGTTCTTTCCCTATTTTCTATATATTTTCACACACACACACACACACACACACACACACACACACACATATATATATATATGTGTGTGTGTGTGTATGTATGTGTGTCAGAATTACAGAAAATCTTTAAACCAAAGAAACAAAAGAAATCAGGTTTAAAGGCAAGAGTTAAAAATATAAGACAAAAATAAGAACTATAAATAACCTAACTAATATTAGAAAGATGAAAAGTTCTCAATAAAGTACACACACACACACACACATATATACACACACATATACACACACACACACACATATATATATATATATATATATATATATATATATATATATATATATATATATATATATATATTAATTTTATTTTGATAGTAATCGACCAACACACAATATTACATCATTTGGATGCGAGGGGAACTTATTCATGATTTTCAAATTATTTACAAATAAAAATTTTAAAAGTGTATACATATTTATTCACAACCCGAGAATTGGAAACCCGTAAGTAAAAAAAAATGGCGCAACCAACTGTCTTCAGAAGACACATAATTAATAATGAAAAAAGAATGAAAAGTGTTTTATGGTCCTTGATTCAGCAGTTTTCAGTTAAATATGCCTCTTCTGAGGATGCCTCAGGTGTTTGTTATTTACTGAAGAAACAGCCTAATGAAGAACATGGATTATGAAGCAGATTTAGTTTATTAAAAACTATCCCATATTTCAGTATCACATGGAGTACAAAAAAATCTATCATCTGAAAAAATATGATGTATGGCAGCAAAGCAAAGCTAATCTGACATTCCAATCAATGTCTTTAATCGTAAATTTTGGTGTAACCAAGAGGCCCATACGTTTTCTGAAGGTACTACAAAAATCCATAATTTAGGTGGGTGTATCTGTCCAAATTCAGTTATGTACCATGCGTGATACACGCTAAGGCGATCATGTATCTTTCGATTCCTGACAGACGAGGCACATTTTTTCACCCAGTATATTGCCATGTTTTTCTGCGGTAGACCAGCTGCCATACAAGGCTTTAGAACCCGGTCTGTCCTGCTATTTACGCATAGCTGGTGGTAGAAGACGAGGATTCATACTTTCCCCAAGGGTATTAGCACGTAAGTGAATGTTATGGATTCGACTGGAATTCGAACTCAGCACTCCGGTTCCTCATTCCGAGCCGCTATCCATTACTTCGCCGTTAACAGAACAACTATTAGTAGTGTACTTCACAAACCTGGCCTTTATGGAAGAGCGACAAAGAGAAAACAACTGTGAAAATAAAGTTATAAGTCCGAATTACAGTTTGCCACAAACCGTTTACTTATATCACTTATTTAAAATGACTTCGAGAATGAACCCTCCATATCTTAAAGAAGACAATCTTTCATTAAAACCTATAGACTGTCGCTGCAGAATCACAAAGAATGATAACAAAGAACAAAAAGAATATCCGTTGAAGACTTCCAACACCAGTAACAAATACAATGCGTGGCACATGTCACTAAGGGGAAAAAATGATGATATATTCTTCATTTTGAAATTCCACACCAGGTTATTTATTTGTTTTTCTTTCTCGTCACTGTGTACTGTAAAATGAAATTGGACAGCAATCCCCATTTCACGAATAATAATCCAAAAATATGCCTATGTAAATGCCACAAATGCCAGTGGGTAGAAATGTTCCTGTAAGATTATGGTGATCTACAGTTTATAATATGAAACAACGATGGACAAAACTATTACGATTGTATTTGCTATGATCTCCAACGGGAAACAGCGAAATTCTTTGCTCGTTTGGTTGCCAGTGGAAGAATTATGATCTAGAGATTCTTCTCTCAGTCTTTCTGTCACTCCCTCACACACTGACACTGACACTCACACACCATTAGAACATTCCCTTTCAATGGGCAGATTGTTTTCAGACGGACTTCCTGTTGTCTTTCTTCTTTTGCTTTACTTCATTTAACATAACAAATAGAAAAAATACATTGAAATATAAACCATGAAGTTGAAATAAAAAAGTCTTCTTTGGATTGCTGATGCATTCTTCCTTATTCTACGTCTGGCCCAATAAAGTCAATGCACTGAGAGAGAAAACGAGGATAGAGAAACACAAGAAAGCAAAGACACATACACTCATCACTCACACTCGCACACACATAAAAAAACAGGGATACACGCAACAAAGATACACACAATAATCAAATTTAAAAAAATATACTGTATCTATTGGATACGCTTAAAATACGGTATGATTATGAAGTTGATTTTCAGCCTACCTAAATATAAGTCAAGCAAGAAAATCCCCATCACTTCGAGAAAGAATGTAGTTTGTAATTATTTAATAACAAATACGGAGAAACTTTTCTTAAATTATCTCAAATCAGTCTATATTCAAAATGTAAAGTTAGCTTTACCCGTACTTCATCTAATCCCTAACCATCTGTTCTTGCGTTAAACAGTTTTGCAAGCATGCTTACAACGTAAAAAGTAATTGGGATAATTGCTAAAGAGGTCTGGGTGAAAGAACAAAAGATTTTGAAAGGCAATGATCAATATTTCTCGCATAAAATGAAACAAAGATAGTTTAATTTGTCTCCAGAGAAATATAGAAATAAAATGTTATTATGTACTTTACTATTTAGACCAGCATTCTCACCTTCTTATAATTTTATACACTTTATGTTTGGCCGTTCTACATTTGGTCTTCTTTAGGTCTGCACTTTCGGACACGATACCATTTTTAGTATCCCTACCTAAAACATTTATTCAGATCTTTGAGGTAGAATTTTCTCATTCTAATTTCTATAATAAGGTGCTTGACATGAGAAGTCTACGTTCCTGAAAAACAACTTTTATGTTATTTTTTTTTAATTTCAACCGATATTAATGCTTACTCTTCGATCAATGAATGCCAAATATTTTCCTGCAAGGAAACAGTTAATTTTCCCATTAGCATTACCATTATCGACGTAAGCGGAAACAAATTCCTCAAAAAGTTATTATTGAAAATTGGTTTATAATTTATTTATTCTTCATGATAGAGTATTTTCTTTTATTGCCCAACCAACATTTCTCTAGGATGTGACATTTTTGCTCTGGTAGAAACAGATTCGCGGGATTAAATTGAATGTTTATAATATTAATTTAATCTGTTTTGCCTATGAAAGTGGAAAGATTTAAATACAAAAATGAAATTAACCGTACAAAAATCGATGTTTTCCTTTCAAGTCTTGTTAATCACAAAAAAGCGTCTTCATCCTTTTAATATTATCAAAGATGACAACGCATTGACGTAAACAGCAGTTGTTTTGACGTCATAATTTTACGTAATATGAGCACACCCGCACATACGCAAACATTTTTTTTTCTTATACTGGAAAGGTTAACATTAAAGGTATTACTATTTTTATTAATCATTTCACTCTAAGCAATGCGATAATATCACTAAGACGCAGGCAATTACTGAAATTTAGACGTATATTTACTTGGGGATTATAAAACATATATTAGTTCGTAATTAAAATACAATTAACAAAAGAATATTTGACAATAGTTTACCTGACATGTACTAAAGTATCGTTAAACCTACTAACCTTGCTTAACCAATTATATATATACTAATTGAAGATTTTGTTCAGTGCACAAGTTGTTTTTTTTTTGTTTTGTTTTTTTGCACAAGAATTAGTAATTAAGTTATATGATTGGCCCTAATTAAAGAAAATAAGGATATTTCTAGGTATTATTATTAGAATTTCTAGCATTCTTGCATGTGCGTGACATCCGGCAGTATCCAGAGAACATGGATATGCGCCCAAACAGTTTTGGCTCCGCTGATAATTGCAGCTCAGCATCTGTTATGTCTGTAAAGGCCCACACCTGAGTGACAGTCTTGATTGCAACGAATGCATGTGAAGATGATCACCCCATGTGTTACTTTCTTTCCGTTCATGCATACAGTATAGTAATTTACTAAGCGAAGCTTAGATGTAACACCAAAAGCCAAAAGTATGAAGCATCTTGCAAAGATCGAACTCAATACTCATTACTAACTGATATGTTCAAACAAGCTTGCAAACAATTACAGCACGTCAAAGTGTTCATTTTTGCATAGAGCATAAACTAATGTTTTTTAGGAAATTATTAATTTTACCATTGTTTTGTTTTTCTTTTTCTGTTTAAGGCCATACGACCGTCTACTGTAGAATTGCTTAAGATTTAATGAAATATGAAGACAGTTTCTTATAAGCGAATTGCTCATGAAAAATCGTGTATATTAAGATCGAAATGAGATTTCTTATATAAATGTGTATGTGCGTGTATGAACGTAAATATGTGAGTGCAACTCATCCGTGTTCATAGACCCACACAATGGGCATAAAAGCGCATAGACTGGAATTGCAGCTTTATATACGCCGGTGTCTTTTTCATATGTGTATTTGTTACACAAGTAGTTCCGCTAAACAACACGTACAAGAAGAAAAAATACGACAAACGTGTCTGTGTTACTGGTAAACAACTTCCGTTGTCTTCGCCAGTTGTGTTTTACTCTCCCTGTGTTGTGGAGCTGCCAATATAAACATGAAATATTTGTAATGGACGCAAACGAGGCAACATATTTTAGCAATGATTATTTGCTGCCAAAAATACTTGCTCCTAAACTGACAAGAAAAATGACAAAAATTATGAAAACTGACATACCTTTACAGATATTCACTAAGCATAGTTTAGTAAGACATAAAGCCTAATGAACGCAGTAGGATTCGGAAGATTATGTTTCGCCAATATCTCTTTGAAGGAAGATGTTTGCTCTTTATCCAAATTCCTAACGTTTATCTGGGCTAAAACAAAGATCGTCAGTGTAGTTGGGTTAGAGATAGATAGATAGATAGATAGATAGATAGATAGATAGATAGATAGATAGATGTACATCAAGCAGATTTTAACAGGCAAAATGTTGATATGACTAAATTTAACTAACTTTGGTGAAGTATAGCTGGCCACCCGGTATTGGAGGATACTCATCTACTAGGGCGGCTAACCAATCCCTATTGCAGATGCTTTTTCAGGCGCATTTATGTTTATTCAACAGCCACAGAGCCTGTGATTTATAGTACAACTATGCTGAGCGACCTTAGTTACAGTTTCTGTGAAAGAGTGTGTTATCCAACGTAATCAACAATTTGAACAAGGCCAGCACACTTATTCCCTCGGCCACAATGACTTGTGACTTCATGCTAGCACAGCTATCGACGGCCTCCAAGGGTTTCGTCTACCCAATTTCACTCACAAGGATTGAAACAAACCTTGGTGTCTTTTTCAGACACTTTCTAAATATGCCGCACACTGAGATCCACCCCTCCATTCGATAACATCAGGAAATCTCCTTCCTGATAAATCAATAATGGTGAGATTTGAACCCTCGGCCAGGTGCCCATATAAGTTTGCAGAGATACAGTTGGTAATAACAATGATAATAATAGCCAACTCCTTGTAAGGAGATATCAGGTATTTATTAAACGAACAGCCAGTGTTGATGTCGGTTGAAATTTATAAATTCTTTCTCTTAAAACATTTTTTTCAGGAAAATAGGTTTTCATAAGTCCCGTTATTGTTAAAAGTAGTGTGGAACGCCAAAGTCTTCATTATGTTATTTTATTTTCGAGTTCCATGCGTTATTCATTTTAGTTGTCGCTGCTCTTGAAAGTCCTCAGGTGATGTGGATTTTATTATCTGGTTCAATTCTTGGTTTGTGGTTCTCTATCGTCAGTCCTCAATCTTCGAAAGAGGTTGGTTCTCACTAAGACCTGCAGGATTAATTCGTTCGAAGTAATTTTTAACCATTGTTCTGAGAATGAAGTTGTATACAGCTGACAGCTTAAATTTTCTGAACTAGTTTGCCGCCAAGCATGACGTATATCTGAATATCTCGATTTGACGAAGTTGTAGACAACTAGATTTTTTTTTAGGTTAATGGGGTTAATTTATATGGTCAGATGATTATCCAACGCCAATCACTCTTCTTGAAAATGACTTATTTATAAAGTAAAATTTCTTACCGGTGTTATATAAAGTAAAGTTAGCATGATATAATGGCCCTCCCCACGATTGTGAGCATGACCACTTTCTTAAACGTTATTTGGCTCCTTCTTGGCTTCTTATACTACAAAAAGGCAAATACGACATGCAGGTTCGAGGCCAATGAGATATTAAGATTCTTATTGTTATCTTATCATGTATTTTTTATAATACAGGTTTTTATTATCTTTTTTAATCATTTCACTACAAGCAAAGAGGCAATGCCACTAGAATACAGGGGGTTACAGGAAGTGAAAGTGAAAGTGAAAGAGAAGACTGAGAATGGGGAAGATTGAGGAAAGGATTGAAGATGAACTGGATTCAAGAAGAGAGAAGGTGGCGATTGACGTTGTATTAAAAATTTTGTTGTTTGTATTTACCAGGCAAAAAAGTAAAATTGGGATGTCCGAGAAAAGGAAAATGTTAGCGTAGAAGTAAACAGGTGAGATCTAGATGCCAATCTAGTAGCAAGTTTAAATTCATGTCATCAGGGCACCTGGTAAAAAAGCCCGTAAAAGACAAAGGGAAGCCATGTCACGTCGGGTGAGAAAGTGACTGAAATCGAGATGTCTGGTCAGAATCGATTACATTACACATCCTTCCCGTCCTTTTTATGACAATGAACTACATCCGCTTCCTGGATAAGACGATAAACTACGTCCGTGCGCTGGGTAAGACGATAAACTACATCCGCGTCCTGGGTAAGACGATAAACTGCATCCGCGTCCTGGATAAGACGATAAACTGCGTCCGTGTCCTGGGTAAGACAATAAACTACGTCCAACAGGAGCGGCCTTTGATCCGGAGGTTTTGAGGAGCGTGATGCCACCTCTTAATTGCTGGTGTTTCCTGGTCCACCCTGACCCGGGTTGGTAGCACCTGTTAGGGCCCCTGCCATGGACAAATAGGTATCCCGAAACTGGGGTCAAAACACTATGAAAATGTAAAAATAGGTTTTAATATTAGTATCAATACATTTTTGGGAAAAAAATATTACCAGCAATAAAAAATCTTGTCGGCATTAAATAAACCATTTAGGTTGATATACCGTAAAACAAAACAAACCAAACAGATCCTTCTTTGGATTTTGTCAAGAAACTTCAGATGTACAGCAAGACGACCAGGCCGGATATGTCAACAGTAACCAATGCACGGACGAATGGTAGATAAGTAAATGTACAATACATGTTTCTCTTAATTATCTTATCGTGTTAGCTTATACGTTCTTATTATAATCTTATCTTATAGTTTTGTCCATGGATACAAACTGGGAATAAGATATTTCAAGCCAGTATATGATTTAGCATTCAATGCACACACAGATAGCATTAGTTTTAGATAATGGTCAGTTTCAGTCATTCTTTGTACAGAGAATGTAGATGAAGCCTCGTCATTTTTCCAAGTCGTTGTGTCAACAATGGTGGGGTTGAATTTGAATCGTTAGATTATAAACTTTATTTTTATTCAATGTTTGCTTTTTGTGAAATGTCTGCAATAATAATATTAATATCTTTTTTGCACGAAAGTTATAGTTCAATTATAAAATGCAGTGTCAATTTGAACAACGCATGTTATATGAATATTTCACAATAATTTTTATACGGATTTCCCTCTAATTAAGCAACGTCTGGTAAACAAACCTACCAAACGATGGACGAAAACTCTCAGATTAAACATAAACAGTGAATAAGAGTTTCAGAGACATAGTTATTCAGCAAGTAGCTCAAAGTAAACGTGAAAAAATAAAGACTAATGAAGCACAGAGGAAAATAAGGCGTAGAACTTGATTGTACATGTAAATGTAGTTAGATAATAATAATCTAAATAATAATAATAAATATACACAACGATAGGTCATTCGGTATTTTACTTCGTTATGAGCACTTCGACTTAATGGTTAGCAAGCTTGTCCTGTCTTGCTATATCAGTTACGAGTAGTGAATTCAATCTTCACTAGTCGCTCTACACTTTCTGCCTTGTGCCACATCTAAACTGCGCTTAGAAAATCATTAGTCAGTGAGCGACCAATGGCTGGCTCGCAGAGGCGACCTCTCCTCTGCCGATAAAATCCTAGTAGGCCTGAAAGTACTTCTCCTTCACGAGTAGACAAGGTTAATTGCCCGCTGCTTGAGGTGTCAACAAAAGGGGAAAGTGCCAAGTGGTGGGGTGACACGGGAATGTTTCTACAATACTCCTGACAGACACACATTAAATCGACCTTGTGTCACATTAACTTTCGATTGGGGCTTACGACCATATCACGGTTCTCTAGTACGATCATCAAAGTTAAGCAACGTCGAGCCTGTAGCAAGATGGGTGGCCAGTATTTTATTTTTTTAAAAGTTCCAATACTTCTACGCGCATTACAAGTATATACTGCTCTTCTAGCTCTGTAGCTTTTACTGCGATTTTTCTTGGTGCCAAAGTGCCTGATTCCTTCACCAAAAAACCAAACACTAAAGCTAATCTTTGAACTACAAGATTGTTTCGTGCACCAAATATAGGTATACACTAAATATACCATTACTAACAATAATATAATAATAGTCCTAAGATTCATTTAATACTAGAATTTATTTAATTCATTAAAATAATTTTTAATATTTATTGCATAATGTTTATTAAAATACATTGAAAATTATAAAACCTATATCTTAAAACATATATAAAATAGATTTCTCAATCCCACCGTTATCGCTCTATTATTACTAATATTGATGTGTGTTTCCATCCTAATCTACAGTTTGAAGTAGTGTTGAACGCCAAACAATAAGAACAAAGAGTATTGCTGCCAAATGATCAGAACAAAGAGTATTGCTGCCAAACGATCAGAACAAAGATTATTGCTGCCAAATGATCAGAACAAAGAGTATTGCTGCCAAACAATCAGAACAAAGAGTATTGCTGCCATGTTTGGGCTAGAGCTGCCCCATCCTCCCTTGGTTGTCTTGGTATAGTTCAAAAGTGTTGACTTGTCGATGAGTAATTAGTGCCACCCTACAAACCAATTCTAATAGATGAAACGCTACTCTATCGCTATTTCTATGGCTTAATGTCTGGCGAGTTATATTCCTTGGACCCAATATTGCTGACATTTACATGACACGTGCACAAGAGTGAATAATCCCCATCCCCTTCGTATTCCATTCGTAAGGAGTAAGTCCCCACTCGGACGGATTACTATCAAGTATTACTGGTTGTTGAAACAAGGTCTTGACTGGATGTTTTACTAATGATCTTGATCTCTTCGACCCTTATTGTTCATGCATAGGCGCAAGAACTCAACTTTTTACGTTTTCTCACCCGCTTACAAGACCACACAATAATCTTCTAACTTCTTGGGCTTTGTATGATTTGAGCATTAGTACAAAATTACCTCTTTATGTTCTAGCCATAATATATTTTATACTTTTCCGAAATGCATATATTAGTATCTCTTTTATAGGAAGCTCGACTCACATTTTTCTAAATCTTAAGTAACTGTACGTCTGTAAACAGTGTGGATTAAGCAACTCAAAAAAAGTAACAAAACATTCGAATTAAGGAAAAGGAGTTAATAAATACGTTACTTTATAGTTGATTCAAAGTTTTTAAATTCTACTCATGTAGTTATGTTGCATATCTTGCCTTTTATTAAAGCAAAGCATAACGAGTAAGCATCACTTTTAACCACTTTAGCACTAACTATTTCACAGAAATGAGCATAAAGCTTATAGCCTTGTATCCTAAGTGGCTAATAAAAGACTCATATAATATTTTTAGTCAAATACGGAAAGGTTAAAAAAAAAATCTATGAAGGCCGACCCACTTTATCCGTAAGAGATTATCTTACAGGCTACTAGCATGTTACTTAATCCGCAAATTATATATAAGAAAATGAGTTTTTTTTATATAAACCAAACTGGAGAATTCATTACGTTTTATGAAAACAAAAATAGCTCTGATTAAAATGCAATCTCTGTTGGTTGATCATTATAACATGATCAAGTATATTATTTTTCGACAAAATTGATGATTTATAAAATCTTGCTTTCAAAAATTGGGTGTGTCATGGGTCAGTGAGCGTGGTTAATAAAAACTAAGTGTTAAATACTTCATAAAAACAAAGTTTTGTCATCAATACTCACCTATGAAACCGGTAAAGACACTCTAAATAAATATTGAATGATTCTAGGTGCCATTGTCAATTTCTTCTTTAATACATATAATATAATATCCTATAATATAATGAAAGGTAATATATAATATAATATAATGTTATGTAAGGTAATATATAATATAATGTAATACAATATAAGGTAATATAATTTATATAATATAATGTAATATAATACAATATCACTATCATAATAATAACATATGCAATTTTATTGTACATCTTGGCAAAGTGGGTATAGCATTTTTTATGATACGTCATGAAAATAAAGTTTTCCTTTAAAAGAATAATTTTGGGGCTTCATTTTGGTATATCAGAATTGTTAGTATCATTATGTTTGAGATCTAAGACTGATATTAAACCATAAATATGAATGTCTGTGAAAAGGCGATGATTGTTCTTAAATTACAATAAATTATTACTTACATTTGAAGAAGCAAATGACAGACACTAAGATTAACACAAATCTTTCAGGATTTGAAATCCCGTTCTTTGAATATTCTCTATCTTTTTATCAGCAGGGATTGCATTTTTGAATGAAAACATGTACACCAGCCTCATAGAGGCTTCTTGGTTGTTGTTTGTTTTTAGACATGTACGACTTGCTTCGTTCACGTTGTCATCTATAGAGAAACCTTGTCCTTCGTGGTAACAAACATATGAAAATCAAGAGTTTATTGTCTGTTTTTATGTGATAATATTTTGTTTATAAAAGCTATTAATAGTGAAAAGGGTTTTTAAAAAGTAAAAATTACGTATATATATTCGAGAAAAAATAAAATGTCAGTACTATATCTAAGATTAAAAATATATCTTTTCAGCCAATATATCTCTATAATTACACTTAAGTTACTACGCCTAAATAAACTAAGTTACACGAAGATTTTCGATTTGTTATGCAATGCTATATGGACGCATGGCGAATATCATTGGGTATTGGGGGAAAAGCACACCAGCAGAATGTATCAATGGTGTACGGCGAGTACTCAACTGTTACATGATGGACAATCTCCTCAGGGCTTGGAAAATCTTATATTCAAAGGACAGATTAAAGGCAAGAGAGACAGAGGAAAACAACGCATAACATTAGTTTGAGTAAATTGATGATGAAACAGGGTTTAGGAGAAATAACACAACGACAGAATTTATTAAGAGCTAAGAATTTGTGGTGAGCCATGATCGCCTACGTCCTGAGATGACGCCGCACTTAAAGAAGAAGAAGAAGAAGAAGAAGAAGCACAGTTTCAAATTGGATAATTCTAAATAAAAAATTACAGATAAGATTTTTAAATCAAAGATTGATTTGACATTGTAACTAGATTATGAACATAACGCCACTTCTAAAAATTAGAAAAAAACTATTTATCGTTTCTGAAAATGGTGGTGGCGTAACAAAGGCATAATAATGTTAAAATAATTATTCCCCCAAAATAATTTCCCTATTTTTGCGAGTGGAATATCACCCTTCTTGCCATATATATACATTTGTGACAAGGAATAAAGAACAAATCAAAATGCATGAAAACAAAAAAAATGATTCAAGAAAACAGTATATTCTCAAAGAAAATTGTATATATATATATATATATATATATATATATATATATATATATGTCCAAAATTTTAGTTTCGAAGACAAACTCGATGCGACCTTGGAATCGACTACATGCGTGGTGCATAGGGTCTTCGTTCATGTTAATTATTACTACCAGTGACGGCACCTTGATAATGTGGAGTCGATTCTTAATCTTCCTATCGGTGACAGCCAGGCGCATTCATTCAGAGGATTCCAGTCAGATCTTGTTGCCCTCGTTCTGGGAATGACATTGTCTAAAAATTCTCGAACAGCGACTTGTGTCAAAAAAAAGGCAGATTATTTGGAGAGTATGTTCCTTCTTGTGGCACTACTGGTCCTAGTTTTTATTTATTTTTAACTTTTTTTTAGGCATCGTGACTTCCAGTGTCAATTTAGTGTGCGGTGTAACACGACGAACCAGGAAAATGTCTAATGTTTGTCTCCTCATATTTCTCGGTTGATTTAAAAGGTGCTTGAGAGGGACAGGTGTATAAAAACATAGACGCACTGGTTTTGTACCTGTTTACGCCTGTATATATTTTATGTGCTTGTTTGTGTTACATTATATTTGCGATCGGATTCTTTGTTTGATCGACTTTCTTTTAACAAGAAAATGTTTTTATATTTCTGGTTTAATGTTTTCAGTCTTTACACATATGCGCATCTTTAGTCCACCGCCTAATAGCAAAATAAACCACACATTTTTTACATGAATATTTATCATTCTACATAATCTTCTTCCGATTCAATGCAATCTGTAGTAAATGGAAATCAGATAAATTAAAGATTATATCGTGAATAATTTCACATCAAAATTCACCTTATCCCTACCTTTCGGACTACGAATTTACTGTTCTAAACTCGAACAACCTGCATTCATTGCGTTTCTTTTCAATATATTTTTATTTCAAATTCTTTCAAAATACAAACACGCATTCTTATATAGATAGATTCTAAAGTCGTGTTAAAAAAATCTGAAAAAATGTATCTCTTGTTTGTAATTTGTCGCTGCAAAATATAACCGAAATTTAATATTTGTTCAACATTTTTACCGTATCGACTAAAAGTAAGAGTTTATATATTTTCATTTACCTTCTGAAATATGAATTATATATGCACACAGTATTTAAATCAAACATCCATTCATGTTCACAGTGAAAATGCAACAAATCTGCGGCGAAAACAAGCGCATAGTTAGAGAAACAAATTTATATATAAAAAACAAACACACATTTCATTTGCTAGTAGCTATTTACCTGGGGCGGTGTAAAACAGGAATGTTGGTTTCTACTACGTCCGTGTGTACCGTAAAATAACTGAAAACATTCCAAAATGGAATATGCTGGCAAAATATGACACATAGAACTGTGAAACATTTTAATTGTACTTAATATATACTTGCATATTTTTAAACAAATAAAATGGGTGGTTAGTGAGTTAAACTATTTCTTAGACATTAGTTTATTTGAACGGAAATACAACTTTCGATCATACCGTTTCAAATACGGCGACGTACGTGGTTCAAAAGATGTTAATATTTAATTTTCAAGTGTAAGACACACTCTGTACATATCAGTTTAAAATTCTGGATAAAGTTCGTATTGTATACAAATAGACCCCTTTTGACAGTTATGTCTATCATGCTATTCTGCTATATGCGATGAAACACCTAAGTCCAGTAAATAACATTTGCGGAAAGAAGTCGAGAAGATATATATAACAAAATTAATTCAATCGTTCATGAGAAATGAAAAAGTGTTGGAGAAATTGGGAAAAATATTTTTATCCTCTTCAATATTGAGAGGTTTTCGTAATCCAATGTTAAATAAACTTTACCATTTTTATACTAGAATTCACCAAATACAAATCGAGTGCCACTTAAGATAGAAGATTAATTCTAAAATTGTAATAGTGTTATATAAATGAAAAATGAAACGGTAGAAAGTGAAAAATATGAGGATAAGTAGGAGAAATGTCGATTCACCTTTGGTTTGAAGAATTAAAGATTGCAATGTTTAGTGAAGTATCCACCCGGGATCATGTTCCACAATGTGGCACTTCTAGGGAAAATGGTGAAAATTTACAATATAAAGAGGAAATATTTCTCTCATAGTTTTTATGGCATCTGTTTGTTTTAATTATGCCCGTACCGTTAAAATTTGACGGCTAATAATTTCATGCTGGCGTATTTCATATAACTATAACATTTCGCTGAAACAGATGTTATACGCACAAGAGTGTTATCCGTTTCTCTATCTTCCTTTTGTTTATTTCTTTCTACGAACATTGTCAAAGTATCTCAGAATAGGGTTTGCCGGAAACTAAAAATGCTGAGAGAGATTTATTCTGTTCGCTGCTATACAAAAAAATCTGTGGCCAGGAAACAAGCAAGATAAATCCCTAGGCAAAGGCAGGGAACCTCTTAAAGGATGTAAGGTATATACTAAATAAAAAGAACGAAGGGAAATAAATAAATAAATATATAAATACTAATCAATTGACCTTCTTGTATCAGGTTGCACGGTATTGGGCCAATATCTACATTGGAAAAACTAACTTTTAAGGAAAAAGTTGGTATGAACACCACCAAACCCGGTTTATGGGAGTTTGTAATAGACAGACAGAACAACCAAAGCTTAGACATTGTGTCTTCTTACTGACATTGCAGTCCCTGCAGACTGTAATGTATCTTTGAATATCTTTTTTAAAAAAAACTATCAAAATAAATATCTTTAAAAAAACTATCAAAATACAAGGACCTTGAAATTGAAATCTCAGAGATGTGGCACATTAGGACATCACCATCTCCAATTGTAGATGGAAACATCGGATTGATTGGAAAAGATTCCACTAGACTCCCTGATGGGATTCCTGGTAAAAAAATATGTACTCACAAGTACAGTAAACTATTTGTGATCTCAGGTGCACTTTTTTTTCTTTTTTCCTCAAAAAATGCTCAGTGAAAAATGTCATGATGCCATTTCTGATCTTAGCTATCTGGTTAGCACCCGGAAAGAAATGAGTATACACAAAAAATCAAATGGAATAATAATAATAATAATAATAATAATAATAATAATAATAATGCACACAGAACAATCAAAGCTAATCGTTCAGATATTGTGATCAAAGATCACAAGAACAAAATGTGCTTTCTTATTGACATGTCAGTTCCTTCAGATTGTATTGTATCTTTGAAGATCTTCACACAACTATCAAAAAACAGGGATCTTGAAATGGAAATCTAAAACATGAGGACTTCAATGTTTCTAGTTGTGTTTGGACCCCTCAGTTTGAGTGGAAAAGGGTCCGATAGACTCATTAAATAGTAAATTTCTTGCTCCATATGATACACAAGTGAACGCCAAAGAACTGAAAAAACTGAAAAATACCAGCATCTGTCTATGGAACTAAAAAATGCTACAGAACATGAGTACAGAACTAATTCATGTAGCAATAGGTACGCTAGGAAAACTGCCTAGAAAGGTGCTTCGTGAGAATTAAAATTGTGACCAAGATTTTGGACCTTCGGAAAACTGCCACCATGTGCTCTGCGAGAATTCTCCGAAAAGTTCAGGAGTTATGAGGAACTTGTTGGTACCATTGCTTAAGAAAAGAATTCCAAATGTACGTCATCAACATAATAATTTGAAATCATAATCTTCAAAGTAAATGCTTATAAAAACGAAAATATATTTGATACATGCTAATACTCTCAAATGTAAGATTCCTTACTTGCTAAACGGCTTTTACGAAGCTTTGTAAAAACAACGTTATATGACACGTGTTAAAAATAAAATAATGTCGGTTTTTGTCTAAAGTAAAAACGTAATTTTGCAGCATCGGTATTCTGCACTGTTGTATGCCAGGTCAGCTGATGAATGTGCTTTACAAATTAACAGGAACATGAAGAGCCATTAAATATTCAAGAGTGTAAATGATAAATACAAAAAAAAATTGAACGAAATTCAACAAAAACATTTCGAGAAAAATAGTGAAATGCACAAATTGATATTGGTTGATCAATATTTTCCCGGAGAGAAGGTGAGGAATAAAAGAAATCTCAGAGAAACTAACTGAAGGTAATCCAGATATTTTTTTAAGTAAACAAAAAACGTTACTTGATCGCACTAAATGGCTTCCTTGCGCATAGTGGTGTTAACGAAATTGTTTAAAAGTTACCACTAAAAAGGCTTCAGTTTTAACATCCATGAAATTTTATCATATTAAAGGGAAGAAAAATTCGAGAAAGAAAAATAAGTTAAAAATGGAAGCATTATGTTTTTTTCTTTCCTTTTAATGTAATTTAAATATTTCAAGTCAAACATTGCGATAGTATGGAAATATGAACGTCTCTACTTATTAAATCGTGAATATATTTTAGTGCGAGATTATTTGAATTTGATTCTACAATCAGGAACTAGCTCCAAGTTTTGTAAAAATATTTTCGGAATGTAGTTTAGATTGTACATTTAACAGTCTAGAGTAAGTTTTCTTTAAACTTAATAACTAAAAAAAGGATGGATTTGCGGACATATTTTATATATATATATATATATATATATATAGAGAGAGAGAGAGAGAGAGCAAGAGAGAGCACTTGGTACTTTAATTCAAGTTAATTCAATTAATCATATTGAAGTTTTCGGCTCTTATTTTGAAACATGAGGACTCTTATGTAGCGATGGAATCATATTTTTAAATAAATAATTATATGCATACACACACACATATATATATATATATAATTATAGGAATTAATATATATATATATATAATTATAGGAATTAATACATATATATATATTATATATAATAGGAATTTATATATATATTTATAGGAATTAATATATATATATATATATATATATATATATATATATATATATATATATATATATATATATAAATTATAGGAATTAGTATATCTATACATATATATATATATATATATAGGATTTAGTATATATATATAAATTATAGGAATTAGTATATCTATACATATATATATAGGATTTAGTATATATGGGGATATACACGACGGCGTCTCTTCATATGACATCTAAATGTCTGACTATTTCTACAGATATAATAAAAATGTTCGGTAAAATCATAATACAATAAAATAGGCAAAAGATATTGTCAACATCCCGCATGATGCACATATCTTGTATAGCTTGTGAATTCCTGAAATCCACCAGAGAGCTAATTAAAAAAAGAAAATAACATCATTCAAATAATCTAAAACAAATAATCTAAAACAAATAACAGGACTAAGTATTTACCGCAAGACATTTCTAAATTTCAATCGGGCAAATGAAGACATAATTTGTTGATGTTAACTTAGCATATCGCATCCAGCTTTTTATCGCCGTTCTAATTTTTCTCTCACTAATATCCATCAATAACATTTATTTGCCTGCAGATTACGACACGTTGGACGTCTTTTCATTCAGTTACCCGCCAACGCATACATACACACGAACGGACATATAGGCTGGTAGATATTTCTTTAAATACAAATAAATATAATGTTTAATAAATAAACACAAAACAGAGCATCTAATCAAATATGAGTATCAATTTAAAAATGAAATTTAAACAAATAAAAATATGCCAGATTAATCCATATCCTAACACATGGATATATATATATATATATATATATATATATATATATATATATATATATGTGTGTGTGTGTGTGTGTGTGTGTGTGTGTGCAGAGATATATATATATATATATATATATATATATATATATATAATAATAATGTATTCGAGAAATAATAAGTTTCCTTTTTTTATGTGTCGTTTCTTGAATTGAATGGAGGTGGCTCCCCACAACTTCTTAATCAGTTTTGCTCTCTGCAATGCTTGTTCCCTTATTCTCCTCCCAAGTCCCTGATCTCTCATATATTTACCCAAGCGGAAGTGGTTATTTTTACTCTGACCTCCAATATGTTCTGTGAATGTCACCAAGCCATTTTTAATACATATTTCCCCTGTGTCTATCTGATTCTAATTAAAGCTGACATTTCTCTACGACGGTAGGAAAATATTCACAGAATTGCTATTAAATAAGACCATGATGCAATTTAGCAAATTTTACTTCGGTGTCCCAAGTTTCTTCACTTTCTGCTTGATCCTATTAACGATCTTCCTAGGAATATTCTCAGATCATTAATAAATATCTCTGCAAATATTACAACAATTTATGTGTGCACCTCCAAAAAAGAAAATTGATCAGAGCTAGGCAGCTGATGTCTTCCTTGATCTAGCACTAACAGCTCAATGTGGGAAGAATGTCTTGTGACTTTTAATGTCTCTAAAAGCAACCTTGCAACTATTGGTCATCAGCGAGCATGCATTGAATTTGTTGGCACCTTCTGCTGTGCATTATCTTTAAAATGTCAGATCAGACCGAAAACTTGGCTGGAGCCACACAGTCCTCACATTATTTCCTTAACAGAATTCAAAACTTTTCTGCGACATTCTTGATAAAGAATTACTCTCTACCCTACAGCCACTTTCCCACAGGCAAAATGCTGAAAACTTTGCAATATTCCATCATTACTTCCGTGACAAATGTTTAGACGAGCTCCATTCTTTAGTGCAATAAATTCGGACATTTACAGAGAAGAACCGTTTTCATATGGTCACTGGGTTTGATCTCCCTCATTCTTTACGTATTATTCTGGCAGAAAGAACGTTCAAGTCTAAAAGTATATTACCATGTACCACTACTTTTGGAACAGATTCATTCATGTATGCTTCCTCGAACACTACGATATTAGCCTTTTCACGTATAGCGTCAGTGGTTATCTATCTTCCGTATGCTCATAATTTTCACGTTCTAATTACGATTATATCATGCAACTAATTCAGTAAACCTCTACCTTGAGTGGCTCTTTGGTCTTGTATTTGGTGAACTATTGTAAAAGAAAATGAAACTCTTTCGCATGGTTTTTAGTTTCATGATTTTATGAAGAAAATATTTAGACTGATTTTTTAAAATATTTCTCGTGTATTTCCTCATATATATATATATATATGTGTGTGTGTGTGTGTGTGTGTGTGTGTGTGGTATTTCCAGATTTCTAAACGTTTGACAAGAGGTATGATTCTGAAAAAAATATTTATTCGTAAAAAAAGTATTTGTATTAAAAGTAATCATTACTCTGAGGCTTTTATTCGCATTCTAGGATATCATTCCTAGATAAAAGCTGGATGAATTTTTGAATCGGAACATTAACCTTCACCGTTGACAATTCACATTAAGATGTTCCTCTTTGTGTTTATATTATCATTATTTTTCTGCGTTACATTCTCGGTGTTTTCTAACATTGCTTGAAGTTCTGAGAGTGAATACTGTGATTATTTGACTATTTTTTTCGAGTGCAGATTTGGTTATTATTCCTCGGGCGATGAACTCATCCCGTCCCTTTTTTCAGGTCTCCATCCCATCTGGTATTATCTCAGGAATGTGGACAGAAACTATAAAACCATTCACATAGATACCTTATATTTAATTGCAAATAAGTAAGAACTTACCAACGGTCGTAGAGTGACAAAATCGAGATTGTGATAATCATTCATTTATTCAGTTAGGGCATTTAAGCAGGACTCCTTTTCTTCTGTAATTGTGGTACATGGTGTCATTCAAAGAAAAATAGAGATATGAATGGCCTGTCCACTTTGCACCGTGGATGTTGTGGTTACTCTGTTCTTCCTGCCACTGGTAAAGCAATTAACCTCTGAGGTGCAGCTCCTATAACCAACAAGGCGATTGGACGATGCACACTTGGCACAAGTGGGTAGGGAAGAAGCGTTCCACTTCACTAGTTGGGTCGGAAAAACACTTCCAACTACACTCATGCAGTTTAGATGGAAGTCAATGCAGATGACCGTGATGTGGCCATCGCAGTGCCTATGCGATTTCTTGGAGCTACGCCTGACAGTTGGATGTTGACCGTAAAGCAGTACAGTTCCGCATCCCAGTTCACCTAGATAAAGCTGGGCCAACTGCTTCGCTGCAAAGTAAGAGTAATTATAAAGAAAGAGAAATTATAACAATAACGTTCGGAAAATAATAGTAATTGACAAGGTTTCTTGTAAGAAATTAATAGAATTTCGCATCGATACCAATGCACAGTTTTATTTCATATTCCCTGAAAAGTGAACTTCGCTGTTCGTAGTTTATAATTTAGTTATCTTTCAGCGCATTTAAGTCAGTCTAGTCTGGAGATTTTCCCGCAGTAGTTTGCCATTGATTTCTGCGGTAGACTGGTTACCAACCAAGGCTATAGGACCCAGACTGTTCTGCTATTAACCCTGCATTATTTACCTCGGATTTCCGAAAATGGATAGTCCCCTGGAGTGTGCCTCTCATGAAAACTACAAAGTACGACACGCCCATAATGAGACAGGAACTTAGCGAGAGGAAGCTAAAGGAAGAAGTTTTCAACAAGGAATTACGAGTACTGTTAAAACATGGGCGTTAACAAAACAAAGCAAGCCATGTGACTAACACAGGACATGAATTCATAGATTAGGGCTGGGGAGAAGAGATAGATTCCTACATTTCCCAAGGTTATTTTAGTGTAAGGATCACGACTCTCCTATTCCTCTTCTCGAGCCGTCCTCCATTACAGCAAAACATGAATCAGCGCATATAGATAACGTAAATTATAATCTAAATATTAAATATAAATAAATATTCCTATTATAAATATTTTTAAGAATGAAAAATAAGAGCTAGATGTCGATTTACAATCTCTACTTAGACTGACAAGAGCATGATAAATGCCAAAATGAGCTAAATTGAACTGTATATATATGTTATCCTTTTAAAGTCCACTATAGAGATTAATGCCATAGCCACTTCACACAAGATATTTCTACTCTGGTTTCCCTAAAAAGTTTCTTTTTATGCGAATTAGCAACCACTACGCCCAACCGGCTTTGATTTCAAAGCTGGACTTAATAACCCAATATAGAGAGCCTAATCTGTCCTGCTATTAATATCTAGCTGGGAGTAGAAAAGATGGCTTCATATGTTTCCAGCGATGTTGTGTGAAACGCAAATGCAAGGCCGTTAAATGTATGTAGACATGCTGAGGATACTAAATCAATGCACTCGTGCTTCATACGGATCATATATTTTACAATTACAGAAAAAAGTAGGGCTTGTACTTTGATGGATATTTTTTTTCTGTTTCCGGACATTGTGCTTCTATAGCATTGCAATGATCTTTCAGGCAAGATACTTTACGCAGAATTAGGTACTATATGTTTATGTGGCCGGCATTGATCCTTTTTGATAATTGCTGCTTCCGAAAGTTACTAAAATATATCCAAGAATCAGTCATAAGTGGGGAGTTACAATGAAACTTTATCACTAGAATGATGCACGTTGGAATATTCCCAGAGATCTATTCTATAGAATGAATACAGATTTGAGAAAAACAATTTTTTTTCCGCAGAAAATTCTGTACCCAGATAATATTTAATCCATGTGTAACGTAATGTTTATTTGCGGTGAAAATAGGAGCAGCGTACCGAGATCAAATCCTAACTGAGTTTGTTTCGTTTACATTGTATATTCTCTATCCTGTGCCTGATATCAACAATTTTGCCTTGGCTGTCAACCATTCTACAAGAAGAAACTTTGAGAATTAAAAAAAAAATGTTTGCGGAGGAATGGATTCCATCAGACTATATTCCCTAGATAAAAGATATAGCCTTTGCTGTAAAAGCTTCAGTACATATGTTACCCCTAAAATCTTAATCGTTTACGGGACACTTGATCTTGAATATTTTTACCTTTCTGACAGATAATAATGAGTCTGTCAAAAATATATTCAGGGAGAAATCATTTCATGTCCTAAGAAATAAGTAATTGATAAATACAAATGATTTCCCAACGTCATTATTTTTTAATCACAAGCTTTCGGTCGATATGATCCAGGCCTTGTCTGAGTATCTTCTATATAGAAACGTCAAGCCTTGTTCTTAAGTCGTATTCATCTCAGTGTACCGGAATAAAACAGCTAGCCGACCGGCTGTTGTATTCTGGTATACTTGCATATCTTTAAACGGTTTGTCTACTAACATTTACATCATGGTCAGCCTATGAAATTTTCAGCCGACCCTAGTAGACATAACCGATATTTTATGAAAGATAAGAAATGAGGATTTCTGTTTTGCAAAAAACAAGATGTCTAGCTTCGTTTATCTTTTTTTCTTAAGTTAACACGTATCTTCCTGGAATTATTATTTATTATTTTCAACTGACGCCATCTTTTTCCGTATATCTAAACAATAATTATAAAAAAAATTAGAAAATCAAAATTAAACTGCGATATATTCGGAAATGTGCAAATTGTCATCTGAACAAGCTTTCTTTATTTCAAATCCTCTGAGTTGTAAAAATGGGGTGGGTTGATTTCGCAAAGTGTATTAATTACCCGACATGCGGTGACTTCATTTAGTCAAACTATATTCCTGAATTGACCTTCGTTTTTCTCCATCCATAACACCGTTTTGTCAGGATACTTTGTTAAAATTATTACAATGAGAATATTCTTAGATTTTCTAAATCACTGACAGTTACTAATTTGTTAATCAGATATTCATTGTTTATCTCGGAGAAAGTTTCGTTTTTCATACGCAAGAAAAAAAATTAATCAAACTTATAAAATGAATGCTATGAATGGCTTAATATATGTTGCAAACGTCACTTTGAGATCACTGTGAAATTAACGACGAGAAAATAGAGTTATCTCCATTATCGGAATATCTCACGCTTTTTTATTTTTCTTAAAAGTCATGTCGATGTACAGACTAATAAAAACACAAAATCAAATAATTAATATGTAAATGATTGTTTACACCCCCACTCTGAGCTTCGCAACTAATATCGGCGATTGACAGGGAGTGGGTTGGAGGTGAGGGTCGAACGTTTATCTACTTTTGGTGAGATACCAAGATATTCTCTGTGTTTTTTCCCTCTCGGGTAGGGCGCTTATATACTGTTCTGTCATCCGGTTGTCCTACATGTGCGAATCCTAAGCGCAGCTGGGTCGATTTTTGGGAAGCCTGGGAGGTGAGAATCTGCGTCTGATTCATAGAAGGATACCTTTCAGCTGACACACCTTGTTCCTCTGAGGCTCCGATATAAAACTAAGTGCAAAATCTATTTTGGTAACAACTGGGGTGAACCCAATACATACAGTAAAGATCTGTGTTCAATTTCTACCAGAAAATGCTTCCTTATTGACATTAAATCAGATTCTGATCATCTGGTATTTCCTCTATGTCACTTACATAGTTTTTTTTTGTTTTGTTTTTTAAACATTACGCCCCGAGCAAGGCGTGAAGCCACTAGGATGCAGAAGATTTGGAGCAAGAGCAGATAGGAGTGATAGAAGAAAGGATGGGGAGAAGGATAGTGGATAGATCAAGGTAACTGGAGGAGTCGATTGACATTACATTTGAATAGTTGGAGATTATAGCTCTCAGGGAAACAGTAATTGGGAAGGGTGTTCCACAGGCGGGAGTTGCGAGGTATGAAGCTATTGGAGTATAAGAGACAGCTACATTTAAAAGTTTCTACAGTGTAAGGGTGGGAGTGGGATGCCAGCCTCGTAGGGCGCTTGAATTCATGGAGTCTGGGAACCAGTGAAAGCAGCTCATCAGAGCAATTACCATGAAAGTATTTGTAGAAAAGACAGAGAGAGGCGACGGCGCGTCTACGAGAGAGTGACTGTAGACGAGACGCCAGATCAGGGCCAATTATATTACATATCTGTCTCTGGATCTTGTCAAGAACTCCGAGGTAAACAGAAGGTGCCCTAGAAAATAAATTGTATAAGAGTTAAAAATAAACCTGACGTTAGTCGAAAATATATGAATAAATTGCAACATATTAGACACTGGTAAAGTACAGGAGGTGTACATGTTCTAGTTTATTTGCCAGTAAGTATTAGAGACACTTTTTTGTAGAAATGTATTTTCTGGGCTTTCTTTTTTGTTTGATTTTGTATTTGTTGAATTCCTTTATTATCAATTTATTCAGTATCTCGAAAATACAATACTAGGTTGCCCAGAATGTCCTGAATCACTTAGGAAGCAGAAAGAAATCAATATATTTTGATCACCGCCTGGTGAAATTTACAAGGAGTACTGAATTTTGAGTTTGTTCCACACGGTCGCGCTATCAACGCTAAACTATATTACCAGCTTGTAGACGGCGTGTACTACAAACTAAAGGAGTATCTTGTTTTGTTCAATCGAAGTCGGGCTTTGTTTCAGCAAGACAACGCGAGGCCACACACTGCCAGGTTGTTTAAGGAGAATTTCAGATAGATGGACAGTGTTGAGATTCTTCCACATCGACCATTCAGTCCCGATGCTGCTCCGAGTGACTATAGCCTATTTCGATCAATGGCACACTTCCCTCGCGACCAGCGATTCAACACTTTTTATGAAGTGAAGCAAATTTGTTTATAGTTTTTTATTCAAAACCACGGGACTGAAATCTGGCTGATCGCTGACAAAAAATCGTCGAGAGTGATCGCCATTTTAAGTTGTGTCGGTGTTCTTCCATAATTTTTTTTGTTTTCTTTCCGCAGCCTAAGTCAGTAAAGACTTTCTAGCCAACCTAATATTTTTAACTAGATTCTCAAAAACACGATCACACTTAATGCCTTACTTATTCAATCTAAAACTAAGTACGATTGATTAAATGATCTGTTTTTTTATCGGTTTATTTTCAGGTTATTTAAAGCCATAGAAACAGTTTTGGAGTTTGAAAATGTTTTGAAATAAAAAAAATTTTCTGATGTGCTACTAATTAAAACAATAGCTGGGAGAAAGCGACGTGGACTCATAGCTTCCCCAAGGGTATTTGAACGTAAAGAAATATAACAAACATGACTGGAAATGGAATTCAGCTCTCTGATTTTCAATTCTGAGCCGTTATCCATTACACCACTCGACCATCCAAGCTTACTGTACCTGATATTGCTAACCGGTCAAGCACCTAGGTACTGACCAGACTTAACTTCACTGACCATACAGTGGTTCAACTTGATATGGCTGTAAGAACAAGTCTATATATGCATATATATTTTCCTTTGTACAGAGAACCAAGTTCCAATTCCAGTCTCGTTCCTTATATTTACTTGGAAAATGTATGAATCATCTATTCTCACCCAGCTATGGGTTAATTAGTAGAAATTGTATACGTATATCAATATTATTTCCAATGAGTTCTTATAATCTAATAATATATGCTGGCTTTAGATAACATACGAAAGGTTGGTAAACCGTAAAAACCGAAATCAATCAAGCAATTATTTCCTTTGTACGTAAATCATCATTGTTTCTAGTAGTAAACTATATTTTAAAAGTCATTACCAAATTAATTTAAGTGATCTCAGTGCAAATTAATTTGCAATTAGAACTTCAATTAAAAAATACTTACAAAAATTTTATTAAAATTTATTCATTTACTAAATGTTTTTATGTTTCTTCAATAATCTACATTTAATTCTTTTTCATTTGTTCTAATATGGTTTGTTCTTGTTGTTGCTTTTACACATACAGTCATAGCTTGTAAAAATATTACATTGATAATATCTGTATGAGAAATAAAAGATAATCTTTTTTTATCTGTTTTTTCCCCAGCCAGTCTTGTTAAAATAGGACTTGGACAACTTGGGCCATCTTAAGTGCTGAACGAATTTTCTTTAAGTAATTTATCTAAAGGGAGATTAACGGATAAAATTTCTGAAGGATGTTGTCTGTGGAATTGGTTTGTTTGAAAAATCACTTAAGGCGTTCGTATTGACTTCGAATAAACGCTTTTTGTTGTAAACGTTATTACGTTCATAATGTATAGATGTATATATTATTATATTAATATGCATATAGAAATGGTTTAGCAGTAAAGATGGCAAACATTTCAAACTCGTGTCTCATGAACAAGTATATATATATGCAATCTAGAAGTCAGGGACATAAATAAACTGAGATTATTTACATCTATCCGTCCTCCAATCCTACAGTTAGCCCATGTAAACTGCGGAGAAATCCTACAGAATTTGCCCTAAAGATATATATATATATATATATATATATATATATATATATATATATATATATATATATATATATATATATATATATATATATATATATATATATATATATATATATATATATTTGTATGTGTGTGGGTGTGTGATTGAAAATTTTCATGTAAAATTATAGTCAGACCAGCATGTATAAAATAAGGAGTTACATTTCAATCACCCTCTCTCTCTCTCTCTCTCTCTCTCTCTCTCTATATATATATATATATATATATATATATATATATATATATATATGTGTGTGTGTGTGTGTGTGTGTGTGTGTGTGTGTGTGTGTGTACATATACACAAACATGTAAGTGAGAAAGAGAGACAGGGTGGTAAATATTGGGTTGTCAGCGTTAAAATAAATTGAGAATAGAAACGAACGAATTTATCTGTTTTCAAATCAGTCAATACTATAAAGCTATAAACAGCACACGAGAAGGAAGTAAAGAACTACAAAAAGACATGTAACACCAAAAGGTAAAATTAACGTTAAAGTTAATTCAAATATTATTGGAAATGAACGAAAAGATTTAGCTGACGACCCAATGCAAAAACGAACACATACACAAAACAATTCGAGAAAAACGACCAAGTAAAACGGACACGAGTATTCAAAAAGGAACACCCGCAGAAGCTCACCGGAAATAAACAGGACACAATAATAGGGACCATAGAATTCAGAATATAACACCAATTCTGAAAGACTGCTTAGTTGTTTTTGCTTAGCAGCATATCAACCATTACGGGTTATTTAATGTCAAAATCTAAATATTTTGTACGTAATTTATTTTCATATAATAATGATTTTAGTTATATGTCAAAGATATGAGTGAAAATAGGTGGATTCATATCTTTCCCAAGTGTATTTGCGAATAAGTGAATATAACGAATCCAGTTAGAATTGGATTTCGGCTCTCCAATTAACAATTCCGTGTCAGTGTATAATACACCACCCACATACCCAAGCATACAGCATCTGGTATTGCCAAGTCACCCATCTAGGTACTGATTAGACTTGGCGTTGCTTAACTACGGTGATTGTACGTGAACCGGTGTTTCAACGCGAGGTGGTCAGTAGCCACAATACGGAATGAGAGGGAACACATTAAAAAAAAAAAAAAAAACAAAGCACAGTACTTCATTGTGATTCGACGAAAGCAATTCTCACACGATTATAGTGTGAATTTAAGCTTTTGTTCCGAGCTCAATTAGAGACATATCAAAATTTTAGAGGAGGAATCATTATTATTATTATTATTATTATTATTATTATTATTATTATTATGTGCATTCACTTTCAAACTGGTATATTCATCTTGGTTTATATTTCGGTCATTGTAGCCACAAGCCTCCTTTGGGTTTGCGTCTACATATTCTACGATGTTCTCAGAATTTTGCACACAAGCCTTTATTAAACTTACGCCAAACACTAACGGAGAAAATCGAATAATCTACACTCGTAATTTGAGTAAAAGGTTTGATTCAAAATTTCGACATTACAGAGTTCAACAGACACCTGTCTAGGTATCTTTTAATTCTAGGTAATTTATTTTTTCTATAAATTTGCGACTTATAATGTTGTGATGAATAATGTTTTTATCATTGTTTTTTGGGGTTTTTTGGGGGTTAAGGGGAACATATTAAGTAAAATTCGCAGCTGCTACATTTGACACCTTTTTCAATCTCATGTATACATATATATATATATATATATATATGTATTTTGTCTGTGTGTGTCTATGCGTATTCTATAGAATAAACTTCTACGATTCTGAGAACAAATTCCCCATCAACAAAGAGCCAGTCTAAAATACCCAAATAACACGCACAAAAATATCTCGAACTTTTGACAGTGTGTCAACAATTTTGATTGGGATGTACAAAAAGTTATTCAGCAATTGGAAAACATACAATAAAAATATTGGACAAATAAATCCTGTCAGTTTAATTTAATACTATCTATTGTCTATAAATTAATGTTTTAATGAATTCTTACTGATTAAATATTTACTGTCTAATATGGATTTTGATTTGTCGTGCAACGCGTAATATATGTTTCTCTTGTCTCTAGTTTCTTTCATTTGTCTCTTCTGTTCTTCACACAATATATGATATGAATATAGTGAATGGTATACAACGAAAATAGTAAAAGAATTACCTACCAGGATTTATTATTGGCAGACAAATGTTTAACGTGAGATACGCGGATGACACTGCGTTGACGGCTGACTCTAAAAGAAAGTCGAAAGCCTCTCGAGACCAGATAGTAAGACTACTTTGTGAACTGTCAGCATTAGAAAACACGTATTCAGGAACAAAAGAGCTTCCAAGCTGTAACCAACACATTAGGGATGGCAAAACCAACTAGATATACAAATTTAACTATCTGTTCAAAAATTTTTCGGTATAAGGACTTCTAACAGATAGAAGCTATTTTATTTTCAACCTAAGCACTGTAACTTTTCCCAACTGTGCACATTCTCGTAAAAATACTGATGTCTCAAGTCGCTCACAACACTTTTGGTCAACCAATGAAATTCTGAAGGGGCAAGGTCTGTAAATTTAGGCCTTGAAAGATGACTCCTTCTGACTGATGAGCCCTGCCTTTGTTCTTTATGTCTTTCTTGACCTGTTTTCAAAAAGAGGTCTTCTGTCATGAATGAATCGATCACCTCAGGAGACCTCACTTCTGCCTCCCAGGCCTTCTTCATCCTCAACAATTTAATTGTAGACATTTTTTGGCTGAAACATGTGGCAGGATGGGTTGCACCTTCAGCAACCAAAAATCTTGATAACTGACCGGTTGAATCCATCTTTGTTATTCAGAAACTCTCAAATTTTTTTAATCTGCAAAAAATATTAAATCCTTGTGAAAAAGAAATAAAACAAAAATAAAGAAAAGTAAGCTTCTATCTGTATTAGAAGTCCTTATACCGAAAAATTCACCTTATTTATTGAATGACCCTCGTAGTAATAGATGACAGAACCGCAGATACGGACATTAAATGCATGTGGTAATAATTAACGATACCCACAGATCATTAAGAGATAGGTAAATGCCCTTAGAAAGGATGAGTTTTACTACCAAGTAATAGAATAGTTGGTTTCCTATATGGAAGTGAATATTAGGCAACCCAACAGATGAATCAAAAGCGGAAATGTAGTTCTGGCGAGGATGACAGACATAGGGATAAATCTCAATGAAAATAAGACAAGAGATAAAGAAAATTTGGGAAGAATAGTGTGTAGCCTATAACGAGTTTCAGGAGACAGAACAAGAACAAAGATGGGTTGTACTGGGTTCTAAACTTAACGCAACATAAGAAAGGACGCTGTGGAGACATATAATTTTTCACCTTCTGAAAAGACATGTCATATAAAATAAAATAGTTACTTATTCTCATAAGAAGGCTTTCAGTGTAAACAAATACTTGAATTCTTTTTGAATTCTTGCCAAAAGTATAGCCTTGATCAAAGACTTCTTTCTTTTTTTTTCTTTTTTTACACTTATTCCTTTCCTCCGCTAAGTGAGCTACACAAATTGCCAGCCAAAAATATTAATGAAGTGTGAGAGAAAAGTGTAAACAGATACAAGGGCCAAATTGTTCTAATGTTTTCCCCCACCTGAGACTTTAGGAATGCCTTGAATTTCAGTACTGGATCAGGGTGAACGGAGTTGTTCTGAAAAAATACTCTTGATGTCTCAGTTAATATAAAAAATAAATTTTATATAAAAAATATTGTTATATTCAACTTGCCGAGGAGACATATTCCAAGATTGACAGCGCTGAATAACAGTATTCATGCGTAAGAATATTTTATTCTAGACAGTCTGTGTTTATCTCTTCTATGAAGATGAGACATGAGGCAAACGAAGTGTGATTTTACAGAAGGATGCTGATAATGCCATGGGCAGTTTGCGTAAGAAACAAATAATTCTTAAGCAAAATGGAAACAAACGACACAGATAGTCAGAATCAGAAAGATACAGCTTGATTTGGACATATTTAAGAAGGAATGGGGAATTTGACACGCACACGACATTTTGTGGAAATATTGGTAAGACGGGTATTAGGATGGACAGCAAAATGACAGAAATTACTAAAGGTGCGGGAAGTCGCGGATAGCCATGATTTCCCACAGCCTGAAATGAAACAGCATAAAAAAGAAATATATACTTATTTGTCCAGAATATATAATGCTACTGCTTCAATGTGACATTTAAACGAGCCATTATGCTTTCATATTAATTGTTCTGATAAACTTTCCGCTATGGTACCTAGACATTATAAATTTAAGTACTGGAGTAGCGACATGGCCTCATCAATTTACAGTTGAAATGACTCGATGTAACCGCAAGTTCTATGCTAACAGTTTCTTCTATCGCATTTCTCGCTTGTGGAACTCTCTTCCGGCTACTAGCTTCCCAGTCAAATCAGATCTTCAAAAATTAAAAGCGTTATCATCTGCCTTCGTAATTCTCTTTTATTGTCCTCTCAACTTGATAGTAGATTTTCTCATTCCCTAACATTCAGCAACCTCCTGCGTTCTATCGGCTTGTCTTGCTTGTATTTGTATTGATGCGGCATTCACCCTGGGCGGATTGAGCCGGCTTCTTCCTGTTGACTCATTCGTAGTCATGTGAGAAGAAGATTCTTGGGATAAATTACAGAAGTAGGGTACCCAGGCCTACTCGAATAACGTTCTTGCTTGCCTCGGGATTCCCACAGACGCAGAGACAGGAACGACCAGAAGCCGCCGGTTGCCGATGCAGACGCTCCTTGGATTTTTTTTAAGAGCAGGTTTGAATTCAGAGTTTTCCTTCTCCTAGACTAGTTGCCATCCAAGGCTATAGAACCCAGTCTGTCCTGCTATTTGCCCATAGCTGGAGGGAGAAGAAGAGGATTCACACCTTTCCCAAGGGTGTTAGCACGTAAGTGAAAGTAATGGATTGTCTTGCTTGTGGTGAAATGATTAAAAAATATATCAGAAGAAAAGGCTGCTTAAAGAATAAGATTTGATAGATGATTTTTAGAGCATAATTAATAAAAACAAATAATAGATAAAATATATATATATATATATAATACTATTGGGCATAAATTATAAGACAAAATGTTTCAAATGTCCAATGTTTGAGAAACACATTGAATTATTGCACTGTATAACATATTGCATCATAATATAGCGAAATTGTTCAGTATAATTTTCCTTTGAACAAAATGAAGGTCTTATTTGATGGCAGAGTGATTTAGTAATAATGTCCTTGTGCCATACACCTTGTCCATATAAAATTTTTAAAGGTTCTGTAAATTTTACATTTTATAAGACTGTGCTATAAGACGCAATTATTTCATTATCTTTTCCACCGTTCTGAAAAGGCTTTCTTTCAAGATTCTTATCAGCCGCTTTTCATGATTTCTCTTATTGAATCTACGGTCTGACATCTTCATCCAATGCAAATTGTAACTTGTTAAAGAAAAAGCGGGAAATTGCAAGCAGTGAAATGTTGATTACGAAGTAGAGGTGAAAGACATCGGTTATGCAATCTCTTGCCCCAAAATATGAGATTTGACGAATATACAGACGTATTTTCATGGTGGATTTAATAGTAGAACAGTATTCATCATCTCAACATCACCAGATTCTGAAATATAACATTTAAACATCATCAAAAAGATCCCGAATTTTCTTCATTTAGCATGATCTGTTGTACTCCTGTTAGTCTTCTTGATTTTAAATGTCTTTCGAGACTCACGTTCGCCCTAAACCTCAAGCGGAAGTAACATATACGATCCATCGGCGGTTCCCCGTACCGCTCCATGTTTAGCGATATCTCGTATTCCTTACTACTCTTCTGTTATTGTTCACCCTATTTCCACTGAGTCTAACTTTGCACTCAGTGGAAATAGGCTGAGCAATAGTTGAGCAGTATTACATGAGAACTAGATGAGATGTCTCAAGTTTAGTGGAACGAGAATTAATCCCGTAGAGGGTTCATCAGATCAACAAGCACCTTATAAAGTCAACAATAGACAAAAAGTTGTAATAATGACACCAAAGATGAAGGCAATAGTCCGTTGGTAAATCGTATAAATAAGGATGACGCCTCATCACAGCAATTCCGACAGAAATTAATGGTAGTCATGAATGAAAATGTAATATTGTTCCATAATAAGCTGTTATTATTTTTGCTGTAACCATAGTTTGGTGTACTTTTTAATAAACTTTGAAAAAATTAGCTGATAAGTATAATTTATAACCTACAATGAAAAATATCTGTATATGTTTCTGGTGAAAGCATTTTTCGTTTCCCCATCGTTGAAGTACATCCAAAATTACCTTTTGGGCTATTTTTTCCCGCAGGCACAATGTTGAAAGATTATATTGAATCACATGCTAGGTCTTCTGTTAGAAAAGTTCGTCAACTCTGTCGTGCTAGACATTTTTTTTCTATCTTACACATTTATAAGTCTTCTATTTGTCCATGCATTGAATATTGCTAGTCTAGAATTTTATGTTTTGACCGAAATATTAAAATTATCAATATTGTCTATAATGATTTTCTTTTTTCCCCTCACGAAGGACAACTTTAAATTCGAAACTGATTGGGCGTCTACTAGCAAATGTACCCGGTAAAATCCTACATAATTCACAACCGTAAGACCCAGATAAAGTGTGATGAGATTGTGGCCTTAGAAATTATACGGGAACCAACAGGGTTAATATAGAATAATATTTATTAAGTAGATTCGTTTTAAAACAAAGAATAAATCAATATTCTTATCTTTGAATTTTCATATTTTTATTTTTGTTGTGGGGTTATTTCGCAGTGGAGGCTTGTATTGGTACTAAGTCGGTCCTAAAATAGGTTCGACGTACAAAACGTTACGAACTTGATATAATAGGTATAACGCAGAGTAAACTTGTGGTTCTCGTTGATACTTTCGTATTCGACTAACTGTCGTCCAACATAGACTCACTGACTGACTGACGATATTCAGTCACCACCCACGAAGGCGTCATGTGGCACAAGGCCTTTTTAACATGGGATCTCCGAGCCCGTGGGCTCGGCCAAAAATATGCCCATTGAACTCACATAAACGGGTTCAGGGTCGGTTTACCTCCCCGAAAGAGAATCGACCCTTCGGCGTAGCCTCCTTCGGGTTCCTCCTCGCCCGAAGGCAGAGAGTTCAACCGATCAGCCAGTCGACTGACTGACTGACAGGAGATATTCAGTCACCTCTCCCCAGCTGGAGAAGCATGTGACACAAGGTCGGTTATTTATTGTGGGTTCTCCGAGCCCGTGGGCTCGGCCCAAAAATATGCCCATTGAACCCGTATAAACGGGCTCAGGGCCGGTTTACCTCCCCGAACGAGACTCCGTCCCTCGGCGTAGCCTCGTTCGGGTTCCTCCCAGTCCGAAGGCAGAGAGTTCAACCGAACAGTCGGTTCAGAAGTGAACGACGGACTGACTGACTCCTTACTCTTACTACTACTACTTATTATAGGTGGGAGAGTCTATTAACTATAGAATAGGTGTGTTCCATTATAACAATGTTCTTATTACTTTGCAAAATGTTTCTCTTTTAAATTATGGCTGGTTTTTTAGAATATAATGCCTGATGGCCAAAGAATGTTTCGACCTAGAATTTTGAGGAAAACATACGTTAGTATAAAAAACGGTCAGAATATTAATAATGTAATGTGTCAGTTTTTACCAGTGAAGATAAAATAAATTTGTTAAAAATTATCTAAAATTATAATGCTTCAATAATCATCACGTTTTTTAGTGCTGGAGAGAAACTCGTGACAAGGATAAAATAAATGAATTAAAAAAAATACAACAAAAGATAAAAAAAGAAACAATCAAAAATAGAAGCAAAAACAGAGAAAAATGATCGTGGTGAGGGAACATTAAAATATGCCAAAATAAAAAAGAAAGAAAGAAAGAAAGAAAGAAAGAAAGAAAGAAAAGCTGAAAACAAAATAACAAAACAAAAAAAAATATTTCCCATCCTCAATTGGGAAGAGGTTAATCGAAAAAGTGCTTTTGATTCAAACGAAAATAATTGACAGGAACGGTTTTAACGATGCCATTTTAAAAGGCTGTCACTGAAAGTGTCACATTTGAGCAACCAGAGAAAACATCCTTTACTCAGTCCTACGAATGGCATCAGGATGACTATCAGTAAAATCAACATGTTGCTTTGTCAATTGGATTTAGGCAAATTAGCCTTCAGCTTTTACGTGCACGAAATGAGCAGATGAAACACATGATTGCGTACGAAATGAACCCTATGTTAAGAAATCGATAAAACTATGGACGAGACGGCAGATCAATGAACAGAAGGCACCAATAGGAAAAAAAATCGAACGGGTTCAATATATTTCGACCACGCTAAACACAAAGCAATGTAGATATATAATACATATTGCAAAAGAGGGAAAATGATTCAGATGCGACGACAAAAAATGAGGCTTGTTGTTGTTGTTGTTGTTGTTGTTGCTGCTGCTGCTGGTGGATTATATTTTGTGACATTTCAACCTCTATGAGTGATTTATTGCCGAAATGTAAATATTTTTTACGTAATTTATACTTTCAAATACAGATATTTTGTACATAATTTTATGCTTTCAGGATAAAGATATGTTTTGTAAATATACATATTGTAGATCTTAAAATGTATTGTTGGTAATTTTAATACAATAATGTTGTCATACATATTAGTTGTAGAGTGGATAAATGAAACCGCCAAATATAAGCAGGCGTGTACGTGTGTGTTTGTGTGCATACGCTGGCAAGCAAATCAATAATCGTCAAATTTATGCATGCAGGTGAAAACGTAATAGTGCTCAATGCTATTATAAAAAGCAAAGATGTGTATTAATTAGTACATATACGTCAAAACGTAGGTGCACGTATATGCACTAATATATATATATATATATATATATATATATATATATATATATATATATATATATATATTAAGACATTTTATATGTTTATGCATTCTTTTATAGATAGAAATATTTAAGTAAATGCTCTGTTTATAATAAACAGTATTAAACAAAATTTATCAGACTGAATGTCCGAGAAATTTTCATAGAAAATATTCA
>CAHIKZ030000335.1:4987500-5017500 GCA_903632075.3 Acanthosepion pharaonis | reverse complement strand
GAAAACAAGTGTGGAAAAAATCTTCGTAAAGCAAAGTTCTGATACCTACTTAAAGAAACGCACAACACCAGCTAGGAAGTATAACTGTTACGAATCTAGTTTTGGCTCCCGAAAATTAAGCAAGTAATTAAGTGTAATTTTTAACAGATTTTTTTAATCAGATTTTATTCTTTATTAATGTAATAACTTCTATATTTTTATTTTTTATTACTGTTTTATCCGACATTATTTCTTTCATATATATATATATATATATATATATATATATATATATATATATATTCATTCAGACAGTACTGTTTCGCTATATCACAGCTCAACAGTGCGACTAGACAACAGAATACCTCAAGGCCGTATCGAAACCAAACCGATTTGGTGTCAGTGAGAGCTTTTACCACTGAGCCATCTTCACTCGACAGAATGAGTCAGCCAAATCTAGCGTATAATTTTACAAACGTAAACAAACGCCAAGCAGCCGTAGTGCTCCATCCATTTTACAGAAGAGCTTCACATTTACGCAGGTGACCGTTGTTTTTAGAATTAGCTTGTCATTCAACAGTGCTCAATTGAAAATATATTTTCAAGAACTAAATTATGTCATTCGTAATCAGTACTGTTTCGCTGTATCGCAGCTCTTCAGTACGACTAGACAACCGAATGCTTCAAGCACGGATCGAAATACAACCGATATAGTGTCAGACAGAGCTGAAATTTAGAATAAGTTTATTCAGACATAATTCATTGAATAATATAATGATATAGATATATTGTGACTACTTCTTTTTATACCTATCCTTTCCAGTAGTCTAATCAGTTTCTTGGGGTTGAGAATGTACAGAATCTAAAAACTCATTCTTGCCAACCTTCACAATATAGGAAAATAATTGTTGTCAACACTGATATACTACACCACGAAAATAATAATTTTTTTTTTAAAAATCGAGGTCCTCTGTATCAAAGTCTACCAACCAACACTCAACAAAATTTATTACGAATATCGTGACAAACTCTTAAATTGCATAAAACATTTATATACTAATGTCATTTTAGATTTCTAGCAATTTCCGATCAGGTCCCTTATATTTAAACGTTTGTTTTGTCAAAAAAAAAAAAGAAAGAAAGAAAAAACATGCATAACTACAACGGTTAAATTTAAAAATTCTGAAGTTAATGTAACAGAGCGTGATCGCACGTGTTTTTCAAAATCACTATGACAAGTGATTTTATCACAGTTACATGTTTGTCTTTGTAATTTACGCCTGAAGATGATTTTAGAAAATGTCGAAACTACTTGGGTTGAAAAAATCTTCCGCACCTTCCTTGATGAATTTCATGACAAGATCAAGAAACTGATTAGACAACTGGAAAGGCTCAATATAAACTACAATATGTCTATATTATTCAACGAGACTTGTTTGTATATATATATATATATATATATATATATATATATATATATATATATATTAATAATTTTATTTGGTTGAGAAAAATATTCATGAAGCAAAGAGGTGACGGAGTGAAACAGTAGTGCTTGTTGATAGCAGTTTGGTGAAGGATGGGTGGGGTGTTGAATGCTGGCTAGTCTGGGAAACTAAATAAATGGAAAAAAAGGAAGTTATGTTTCATATACGGCTTACCGACAAGCAGAATTGTTCATAATCATTTTTGGTTCTCACCCGTTGAGGTGGAATTGAAATGCACCGAAACAAAATTGGATCTTTGTAGTGAGTAAACTGTTTTTGCCTATATGATAAAACTATAATAAATAATTATCGCTCTACTATCGGTATGGCGCCCTCTTTTGAATTAATGGAGTAATTATATATTACTTTCGTTCTCGTTGCATCGGGTATATATATATATATATATATATATATATATATATATATATATATATATATATATATATATATATATATATATACACACACATATACACGCATTGATCTGACGATCCCACACAAACATCAATAATTTCTTTTTACTCTTTTTATCGCTTCTCCTTTTATTTCTAATATGACTTCAATTTTTCAAAATATTGCTATTGTGTTTTCTATACATTATCTTTAACTTAAAATGTGTTTGCTCTTCGTCAGTCGCCGAAAATTTATCGATTAGCCCTTTTATCTTGTTTACTTTACATGCTGCACCTTTCACATGCAGGTTAACTGAAGCATATCTCACATTCACGTGCTTAACAGAATTGGACAAATAATTATACAGATGCTTGAGCAGTGACGTTGGCCTTCAGAGTTGATCAAATACATCGTGGCGAATTCATTCTCGAACTTAAAACTGCCTTGTTCCCGATAGTTTTACTTCCAATATAGAAAAGGGCCGATGAAAACGGGGCCCGTTCTTCCTTATTTCCAGTGCTGGACCAACTAAAGTAGATGGGTGTCCAGAGAAACTAGTAGCTGATCATATAGTTACCCTAGTTATTAAATCTACAATGAAATATGCTGACTTATAAAACATGACGATTCACGTTTGCAAAGCATTCGATGGTTATAATAGAAGGAGTTAACACTGGCGTTTGTCGAAAATGACTGATGAAATATGTAACTAAGATCCGTTTAGCATAGATGCCCTACAAACCAAAAGTGGGTACGTGGGTGTTGAACATAAATGTACTTGAGCAGGCGTCTGCAACAGGGATTGGTTAGCCTTCAAAACAAACGATCATCATCATTATCATCAGTCCCTGGATTGTTTTAATCCTCGGGGCTGCTAAGGGCAGAAAAAAAAGCAGACAGCCTCCACCTGGATGATCTGTTGGCGGTGGCTTTCCGGAGTTCCAGCATTCTCATGTCTATCCACTCGTTGATAACGTCAGGCCACCTTTTGCATTGCCATTCCTGTTTGTATCCGCCTTGAAAGGTACCTTACAGTGTCTGTTGTGCCATGTAATGTAGCCAAACCATGACATCTCACGAGATTCATGTCGGCCCATGAGACTTTTGACTTCGCCCCATATATAGTCATCGGTTCTGTGCTTCGAATAGGATATGAGGAGGAGCTTTTTCAAACATTTTTCTCGGATGACTTGATCCTGAAGAAGGTCGGAGGTCACAACCACCGAAAAGTTGTAATAACAAAAAAGATTAGAACAATAGCATGAATATAAATAGGGTAAATAATAATTCCTCATCTCAGAAATTCAAACAAAAAATTCATTATATGTTTCGGCATTAGACTTACGTACTCAGGACGCGGGAAATATTTATTTGACCAAAATACGTCCACAGCTTTAACTCTAGGAGATTGATTAACTGATTTGTAGTTTTATGGTTTATAAAACTTTTTTTTTCTGTGTATTTAAACCCGGGAAGTATTTTTAGACTGTAAGAATATTTTAGACATAAAAATGATTTCTTAATAGAAGTAATATTAATTAACCCATAGCTGGCTGGTGAAGAAGTGGATTCATACATTACCCAAGGGTATTTCTGCATACGAAAATATAATGAACACATTTGGAACTGCAAATCAGCTATTGATTTCTAATTCCGTACCGTTATCCAATACATTACCTACTTATACATGCTTACGGCACCTGGTATTCCAAAGGCCTCACCCATCTAAGAGCTGATCAGGCTCGACCTTGTGTAAATTCGTTGATCGTACGAGAAATGGTGCTTCAACGTGTTATGCCTGTAAGGATTAATTCTAGGATAAAAGGTTAGTGGCCCTTCGAAAAATTTTGAATTTTGCATGTGTCCATTTTCATGTATGTGTTTGTGTGTCAGTGAAAGTGTGTGTAGATGCGGGTGTATGTGCGTGCCTCAGAGAGAGAGAGAGAGAGAAAGAGAGAAAGAGGAGAGGGAGAAAAAGGGGAGGGAGTGAGAAGGAAAGAACTTGTGTATGATCACCATAATGACAGTCATTGTTTTGCGTAGATTAAAACTTTTTCTCTGGTAGATGTCACTCTGCCTTTGCAGTCGGTAGCTTACCAAAGGTGTATGTCTGTCTACATATATTCTTCTTCTTCTCTCTCTCTCTCTGTCTCTCTCTCACACACACACACTAACACCTATTCTGTGTCTCCTTCTTGACCACTCCTACTCCCTCACTCTCTCTTGATCTCCCTCACTCCCTGTTCAGATTGGTCTGCCAGCTAAATATATACGCAGTCCACTTACCTGTCTTGTTGTCAATGTTATTTAGGCTTAAGTAGTCACATGTTATTACCAACACGTCGGATGAATATTCGTTAGATTTGTCGCGGATAAGTTCAGGTACACTCAAAGAAGTCAGTTGCTGTGATGCCATCTGCAACATATTAATGCGAAGCATTTCCGATGTAGCATCTTATATAAAGACTTGTGTAAAACTTGTAGATATGATGAGTAAATTGAGAAAATAGAAGAAATTAATTAGCAAAATCTTGTCTATAATAATCTAAAATAATTTCATTCAACGAGAACTTTCATATAAACACGTTCATAAAATATTACTAATCATGCAGTCAAGAAAAACGAAAATGTAATGAAAAGTAAATATACTGAAAAATGACATAGAAGAAACGTATCTTAACTTGAAAAGACCACATAAGTTTAATAATACTTAAAACTAATAGGCCTGGACATTTCAGGAATATATATATATATATATATATATATATATATATATATATATATATATATATATATATATATATATATATATAATGTTTATTAACACTTAAAACAAAAATCTTCTCATGAACCTCTATATAAATTCAATCATATTTTGTCACTATGTGCCTCCTCAGGCGGTGGCGTTCAACAGAAGAAGAGACGGCCATTGCGTAGACATTGGTACTAACCTATCTTACACCTGTACATATATATATATATATATATATATATATATAATGGCTTTTTATTTTAAATTCGACATATATTATTGCATCAAATGTTTTTAGTGGATACACGTATTTGAGGAAAACCTTACATTTTTAAACAGTGTTTCTTTTGTAAGCCGTCCCGCACACTGTTTAATTTGTCTACCTTTCTACTGTATAAAAAACGGAGTCTCCTTTCTCAAATACGGGTATTCACTAAAAATATCGTTTGAAATAAGAATATATATATATATATATATATATATATATATATATATATATATATATATATATATGTGTGTGTGCATACATATAAGGTATATTTAGGCATAAAATATTCATTCCACTGAGTTTGATAAAAAAAACATCAACAAGATTTATCTGTTTATTTTTTTTTTATTTTTCCGAATTTCGAATAGAGTCTTGAGTATTTTACTCAAAATTGTGGTTAAACTGTCCAAAGTACTTTTTTTTTTCAAGTACGTTCAAGCATTTCAGTCATTTTGAAACATTCCAAATCCCGGCATGTAAATAAAGGAATTCTGCCATGCACAGGGACGCCACATTTGTTCTTGAAAATGACTGAGATGATCGAGCCTATAAACCATTAAGACAATATATACTTCGGGCAGTCTATCTACAAAAAAAACAAAAATCTACTCAAAACCTTATAGGAAAATTGGAAAAATACAATAAAAAATGAAAGAAATAAACTTTGTTGGTTCTTTTTAATCAAACTATTTATATATAAATATACTGAGCAAAGCTGCGATGAAAAAAATGCACCTGTTTATCCAAATATGTGAGTAATTACTTCGATCTACAACAGAACATTCTATTTAATAAATTCCTATAAACCATGATAGTGATTGATTTGTTTTCTACGGTTTATCAACCCCTTTGCATGTTATTTAAAGCCAGAAAATAATTTAGATTTGTTGAAACTTGACTAATGCATGGAATAATAATGCAACACAAAATGTATTTAGAACAAAATGTATTGAAACAAAAAAGTGTACACAATATTTACATATAAGATTTTGTATATTCCTGATAAGACCGTTCCTGGAGAATGTGTTGACTGAGTCGCAGTCGGGCAGAGTCTCTGGGTGAATCTCTTGATTCCTCTCTCTCTTCCCGGTACCAACCATATTTATATGGTCTGTACTCCACTATGCAAATTAGGTGCATCCTACCACAACAAGATTGTAAGAATATTTTTGGAAGTAATAATGGTTTAGTGATACAAGTCTTACGAATTAACCCATAGTGGGGAGAGAAGATGTTATATTTGGGTGGAAGGGAATAAAATGATCCCTACGAGATTAATAATACCGTCTCATTATCTATTATAACATACGCATATTTAAGATTAAAACAGTTGGTATTCCCAAACTGACAACAAACCAGTTACTAACCAGGCTCGACGTTGCTTAACTTCGGTGATCGAACGGGATTGCATTTTTAAATGCCATATGCTTCTAGGAAATATGTGATCATATCTCTCCATGCGTTCTTTGGAAAGATAGTGAATATGATTACCGTTTTTGTATTCCGAGCTTTCCTTCTCGCAGACTGGTTGCCACCCAGATGTAGAGAATTAAGTCTACTTTGCGATTTAATCGATTAGTTGTGCAGTTGGAGAGAAGAACCAGATTAGCTCAAAACTTGAGCCTAGCTCTCTGATTACATATTTCTCATTGATATTCGTTTCACTACAAAGAGATCCAGCTTGTTAAAACTATCAGGTCATCTCATAAGTTCTGTCTGAATTTTAACTTTTTGTTAAAATGAACGAAATTTAAAGAGTATTTTATAATGTCTAATGGAGCTGAACATTATTTTTATGTTTAGATGCATTTAAACTGATCAAATTTTATTTCAGAGAACAATAAAATTAAATTTTGTTTGATTAAAACCCTGCTAACATGGAAGTATCCAAGAATCATTTGAGGCACATAATGCTTTATGAGTTCAACAAAGGAAACTCAGCAGCAGAAACGGCTAGAAACATTCACTCAGTTTATGGAGAGGAATGTGTGAATGAAAGAACTTGCAGAAGATGGTTTGCAAAATTCAGAGGTGGAGATTTCACCCTTGAAGATGAAGATCGAACCGGACGTCCAGTTGAGTTTGATGAAAAGCTTCTTAAAGCAGCTCTTGAAAAAATCCTGCTTTATCAGTTGAGAAATTGGCAGTGGTTCTCAGTTCAAACCATACAACTGTTCATCGTCATCTTCAACAACTTGGAAAAGTTCCTAAACTTGGAAAATGGATGTCTCATGAATTGTCTGAAAACAACCTCAAATCCCGAGTTGACATCTGCTCTTCTCTCCATTTTCGCCAACTTGTTTCACCTTTTTTGGATAGACTTGTGACTGGCGACGAAAAATAGATCTTTTATCGAAATGTTAAGCGTTGTAGACAGTGGCTTGGTAAAGGGGAAGGACCCCAGCCACAGCCGAGAAGGGAACTTCAAGGGCAAAAGGTTCTTCTTTCAATCTGGTGGGATCGCCAAGGAATAATCCACTTTGAATTCTAACCACCTAATGCAACAATTAATGCTCAAATATACTGTCGGTAATTAGAGCGTTTGAACCAAGCTTTGAGGAAAAAAAAGACCTGCTCTAGTGAATCGAAAAGTGGTGATGTTTCATCAGGACAATGCGTGACCCCACCACAGCAAGAATCACGTCACAAAAGATCGAAGAACTTGGTTGGGATAAAATTCCTCATCCACCTTATTCTCCCGATCTTTCTCCTTCAGACTACCATTTGTAGCTTACAGAATCATTTGGAAGAAACAGCTTTTGTAACACAGGAAGAGGTTAAAACTGACATATGTGAGTTCTTCGAATCAAAGCCAAAAGAATTTTACAGTAATGGAATTAGTAAGTTTGTTAATAGATGGAAGGAAGTCATAGATAATCAGGGAAAATACATTGTTGATTGAATCTGTAATTAAATGTAGCATTTGGTCACTTGTTTTCTTTATTCAAAATTCGGACAGAACTTATGGGATGACAGTAGAAACGTATGTGTACAAATAAAATTATTTTCGCGAAAATAAGAAACACGAAACATTGTGATACGACCGGATCACTCAAACAGCAGCAGTTCTTTTGATAGAAAAGAAGAAAATTGCTCAGATAATGAGTAGTCTGTTTCGACAGACAACTTAAAAAAAGTGAAAGCGAAAAGCTTTTCAAATATCTTAAACCTGCCGGAGAAGTAAAAACAAATCGAGAAATCTGTATACCCATTATTACTGGAAAGCTTAGACGAATCATAAAGAATCTCTCAAAGAAGATGATAGAACAATAAAGAAGAAAACAAAAATTGACACTAAATGAATGAGATTATCAAAATCCGCGATGAAGTATTGAGACGGTCCATTTTAAAATCCGACACAAAAATTTTCAAACGATAATTATGTTTTAAAAATAACAAAATAATAAAAAGAAACATACATAAAATAAAAATTAGAACGATTTACTTCAAAGATAAAAATGATATGACATAGAAAATATATAAATGTTTGTTTTCCAAGCCATTGCAACGTGTATTTAATTAGTGAAAAGGTAACATTCTTAAACTGAATTTTTTTTTGCCACTCTCCTCAGGACGTTATTGATCTTATCTCTTCACATCTTCCCGTACCTTATAGTTCTTAATATTTATTGTATTATCACCATCTTTCTTCAACCACTTTGTTCCAGCTTGTTAAAACTAGAAAGGTTATTTATGGCAATGTTGTTCAATGTAATTTTTACAAAAGTTTTCTTAATCACAAATAAATATCCAGTCTTGAGCTGCACATATTACTCCAGATTTCATAATTAATAAAGGTTAGGCACCTGTTACCCACTACACCACCGTTGATAGTATTAAGTACAAACAGTAAAAGCAAATAATGGCTATTATTCGAGTCGAGTTATTTTTTAAATATTTTTTCTTGGTAGACATCGGCATGTTTTTCCGAAAGATAAAAATTAATGTTTACAACATTTTTGAAAGATTTTACATGAATCAAGTTTTTGTTTTCTTTCTTTTGTTGTCCAACTTAAAATCGGTATGTCTATGATGATTACAAAGAATATTATCTTTGGTACGCACATTCGTGTACTATCACATAATTATGGATTTCTTTTAATTGATTCAACCCAAGCAACACAATAAAGCTATTAAGACACAAGGGGTCATTGGGTATGAAAGAATTAGAAAACAGAAAATTTACTAAGGAGCAAGAACAAATGAAGTGTGATCAAGGAAGGCGGTATATAGCGATTAACATAACATTTAAATTTTTAAACATTAAAGTTGGCTGGAAAGCATGGTGCCAGACGAGAGTTCCACAAGCAAGAGGTGCGAGAAAAGAAACTGTTAGCATAGAACTTACGGTTATATCTAGCCAATTGTTGTAGTGTGGTTGTACGACTTGATGGCGAATACTATAATTAATGAGCTCCCTTTGAAAACGAAAAGATCAGACATACCATAAATGGCGAGATATGGTAAGATCTAAAAAAAAAAAAACTTTTTTGACCCAAATATGCTAGACAATGCCCACGGAAACATCGTGCGAAAAGATTCTCAAATACAGAAAAAGATAAGACAAAATAAAATCAGCTATAACGTAAACAAAAATGAGGAAATAGTAAAAATATATGTGGCAGAGGTTGAGATACAAACTAAAATAAATGAGATACGAAATAATGATTTATCAGAAAATAAAACGGATGAATCTAACTAACAATTGCACTGATCCCGATTCTGTCACTGATAAAGTTGAATCAAACGATATTAGAGCAGAATTCCTTGAAAACAACAGAGTTGAAATCGCTGAAACGAAAAAACACATCATTCAAATAACCAGCCACGTAACTCGCACACAAATATCAAAAAGACATCGGCTTCCAAAAATTCATATGACAAAGTTCTATCAGCATATAATGCTGCGTTGCAGACATTGTTAACGGACTTATATGGAACATCTTTAGCAGCTACTGAAAAATCTAATGTCAGGAAAAATATAAGATTAAACAACAAACAAAAGAAGTTGACTTGTTCGGCAAAATTAAAGCGGGAAATTGAAGAAATCAGATGTGAATTATCGATATTATATGAGATTTCAAGTAATTCAAATCGAAAAATCAAGGGTGTTATTACCCAGTGAATATAAAACAGGGCATGATATAGTCGGCCAATACCTGCCCTCGAAAGTATGCAACATTTACGGAAAGGAAACTGCAATAAACAGGTATTAACATAACCCAGACCCGATTACAGAGATAGGACCTGTAACAATTCTGAAATTTTACTATAGACACAGAACAATCAAAGTTAATCATGCAGACATCATGATCAAAGACCACAAAACAGAATGTGTTTTCTGACTGACATAGCAGTTCTTTGTAGATTGTAAAGTATATTTTGAAGATCTTAAAACAAAAAAAACTATCAAAATACAAGGACCATGAAGAGGAAATCTAAAACATGTCGCACATGAGGACATCAATAATTCCAGCTATAGTTGATAGAGTGGCAAAGCTTCCGATAGACTCATTGAAGGGGTTCCTGGTAGCTTAGGCCTTAATGAAATGCAAAAACTTGTACCCACATGTATACCGCACACATTACGAAGAGCATTATCTATTTAAAATGTGTGTGAGCTTATTTTTTTTGTATTTTTTTTATAAAAATGAACGGTGGAAATGTCAAGAAGCTATTTCTGACCTAAGGTCTCGCGTTGGGACCCAGAACGACATCAGTATACACCAGAAATCAAAGGAAATAAAAAGAAGAAGAAGAAGAAGAAGAAGAAGAAATAGAAGAAGTTATTTACACTTAGACACACACACATATACCTACACCCACACACACACATTACACACACACACACACACACACACACACACATATATATATATATATATATATATATATAGTGTATGTGAGTAATAACAAGAGTGACCATTAAATTGTCCCGCGTCAAATTCGATTAGGCCTACTGTACAACCACTGTGAAAACAAGCTTGTATATAATCAATAAACAATTAACAAGACCTACACTTGTTTGCTAATCGATAATCAATTACCCACAAGCCTTCTTTTCTGGAGTAACGCTCTACATCATTTATGACTTAATATTACCATACAGACATTATATATATATATATATATATATATATATATATATATATATATATATATATATATATATATATATATATGATGGTTGCAATAAATAAGACCCGTATCTAGCCAAAATAGTACCACATTATGTGTATGTTTTTTCATTTTAAATGCAAAAATGAGATTTTTCCTAAAATACCATTTCTTCGAATGTAGTGTAATATTATGATCGCCTTTATAATGGTATAACTTGAGCTAATAGATAGATACATAGATAGAATAGGGAAAATGAGAGAAAATAATTCAATTTCATTCATAATATTGTATCTTTTAGCTTCTTTCCGTGCTTTGCATTTTCGTTCACTTTTACATAAGACTATGACACGAAAGGTTCATACACTTGTTTACCACATATTCGTCAGCGATCCTTTTACATTAATCTTGATTCTTGAAACTGTTCAAAATGCTGTACAAAATATACTGCATTTCCTTGTGTATAATACGGAACAAATAAAAATTTAAGGCCAAAAAGGCAGGTAGTGTTATGCCCAAGTAAACATTTTCAAATATTTTTCTCAGCTTGAAAATCCTCTTATTTGAGACAGCAAGATTGTAATTACACTCAATTAGCACAATAGATTATAAGACACAAAATAGACAGATATTGATAATTGTTTACGCAACGTATTTGATATGTCGGCTATATTTCTTCTTTTGAAATCTGCGTAATTGAACATCTTTTTGTCTCCTTTTTGCTTACAAGATAATATTTTTTTAGATCTTGTTTTTCTTGTTTTTCTTGTTTTTTATAGTTTTCTCTCTTCATTCGTAACGAAAGAATATTTTTTTCGTAGTTTACAAATATATACAAAGATAATAACATCATATCAAACAGAAAATGCTGATAGATTAATTAACACATTTAAGGTGTTACCAGGTATGTCTAGTTAGCACCATTTCCCCAAAATTCGAAAATAAGTTTCGAAACTGAAATTACAAGAAACACGCAATGGCGAGACATCCGATTCATTTCGATTCTTTAATATCAGGAAAAAATTAAATATTACAGTGAAATAGATGGATGGCATTGAGATTTTAATGTATAATATGGTACTAGTTAAAAAAATTACATCGAGATGGCTCCAATATAGGGTCGGATATACAAAGGGCCTAATTTGTTCACTGTTTTTAGCTTCAGAAACACAGGGTTGTGTTATACATGAGTCTTATTATTCTCAAGAAAATATGGTTCACTTAAGCTTATCCGAGTTTTAGAATGCACATATAAAAGAGCAGCTATCTATCTATCAATCTCATATCTATTCATATATATATATATATATATATATATATATATATATATATATAACAATTGTAAAGAAAATTCGCTCTGTTTAATGAAAATTAACATGGACCGTTCAAATTCAATGTTGTGTTAATAGGACTCGTCTGGATTATACCAACAGATTACTATCTATCTATCTATCTATATATCTATATATATATATATATATATATATATATATATATATATATATATATTGCAAGGAATAGATACAAATTATTTCCTAAAGGCATTATGAAAATGAAAAAATAAGAGATGATAGCACTTACAGAACAGACCAACCGGTTTCGTTCCTAAGCTCATCAGGGTCGACTGGGAACAATTTAACAATTATTGCAATATATATTAATTCACACAAACACCCTACATACAATTAAAACATTAAAAATGAAATGATTAATGATATGAGGGGAAAAATATATATATATATATTTCAAACCGTGCGAATATGCACAGCACAAAGGGAAGAAAAAAAATTATAAAATTATATGTGAGGGGAAATTATGATAGACACTAGAGTGTAATAACGTGAAGCCCAAGGAGACAGTCTCTTTGCTTGCAAAGAAACGGCTCCCTGGACCGAATGTACAGAGACTCAAGTGCCCTCAAATGAAATGGAGAGTGCGAACTGGACAGTACAGTAAACCAATTCGGACTGAAGTTCTTCGCACAATCCCTGCAATTTATTAAATGTTCAGTGATCGCTGACCCGGAAGTATTAACCAACTGGCTCTTACGAGCATCCGGATTAAGAACTCGCAATGGGACATGCTGCCTGGTCCTACAATCTAAACGTTGGGAAGTCCTTCCTATGTAGTTGCTACCGCAACCACATTTAAAAGAATATATCACGGAATAAACATGATGGGGAGGAAGAGGATCCTTACGCATAGAGGGAAAGGCAGAACGAGTCGCAAAATGATTTCTTAGTTGAGCAGCGTATATATATCAGTCTGTTTATATGTATCTACTTATATATATATATATATATTAGTCTGTTCATATCTATCTACCTATATATATATATATTTATATATATATATATATATATATATATATATATATATATATATATATATATATAGGTAGATAGATATGATCAGACTGATATATGAGGCCTAGACATAAAAAGCAACTGTGTATGTTGACTAACAGAACATGGCATAGTGACGGGAAAATGACAGATCCAACGCAGCGTTGATTCCGATGTCGTTCTACATCTATGTCCAATATATATATATATATATATATATATATATATATATATATATATATATATATATTCAGACCTGATAGCTTTCCTCGCAACAACTATAACAATATCCTTGCAACAAAACTCAAAAAAGCTGCAAAAGAATTAACCAATTGATAACATCAAACAATGCGACGTAGTTTCCTTGACAATCAACGCAACCATCGGAGACTACCGACGATGATGCTTATACGGAAATATAAAAATACATAAAACTAGTTGACCACTACGACCTATCATTTCACAAATCGCAACACTTATGTATGAGATATCAAAATTCCTTAACAATATCATTACTCCATATCTATGTACCAATTATAGCCTCACATCAACTCACAAATTCCTTCAGATTCTGAAAACTATACATCCAAATCATGGTACTTTAGCACCATTCGACGTTAAAAAATAATTTACAAACGTTGCCGTCGATCAAACCATCTATATAATCCTTAACTCTGTGTATAGAAATAATTCCATTCCACCTCTCCATCAAACCAAATATCCTCAAAACATTATTGCATGCCTGAACAATTATAGTTCCTTTCTACGACCATGATGGCAATGTGTATAAACAAATTAATGGTGATATTATGGGAAATCCACTCAGCCCATACTTCTCCAACTACTATATATGTCACACGTAGAAAACCCGATATTTAAACAAGTTAATACACCCAAAGTATATGTCCGCTATGTAGACGATATTTTCATTTTAGAAAAAAAAACAAGCAAGAGATTGATAATTTCAGAACCACATTCGAAAAAAGCCCTGTCCGAAACTTTACCTACGTAGGAAAGAACTAAATTCCCACTCCTAGATGTTCTCATAGAATTCAGTAATAATACATGCACCACTTCATTATATGAGAAAAACATTATCAGAAACTCTTGCCATCTTAATTTTAAGTGTGAATGCCGACTTAAATCTAAAATAGTAGTTATAAAATATTTCCAGGAAGAGTGCACATGAGAATTCATCCTGTCGTCCCCTCTTCCTTAAAGAATTCAATAATGTAAAACAAACGTTATTTAACAATGACTAACTACCTCATCAACCACCAGATTATACTATTCTTTACAAAATAATTATCAACGATACGGAACATACAGACAAAAACAACAACAGTAACATCTTTTACAAAAACCAAATAAATATCTGTTTTTTTTTGGGAGGGGTTAATCAATTCACCCGAAGCAAGCCAGGAGTGACACTAGTACGCAGTGAGTTAGAGAGAGTGAAGTGAGAGAAAAGACTGAGCAAAGGATAAATGATGAGCCGGGTTCAAGTCAACAAAAGATAGCGGTTGACGTTGCATTTAAATTTTTGAAGATTGTAGTTATCAGGAAGGTGAGTTTCATTGTCGGGAAGTGCGAGAAAAGAAACGGATGAAGTAGAAATGGCGGTTACATTTAAATATTTCAACAGTAAGAGCGTGAAACATTGATGCCGATCAGTTAGCAAGCTTAAATTCATTTAGCCTAGGCACCAGAGAAAAAAATCCCGTAAGAGCAGTAACCTTGACAATATTTGTAGAAAAGTCAGAGGGAAGTCACATCAAGCCTGTGAGAATATGACTGAAATCGAAATGCCAGATCAGGATCGGTTACATTACAGATCCTACTTCGAATTTTATCAAGATCCTCGAAAAGATTGACAGGAGCACCCGACCAGATATGGCAACAATATTCAATGCAAGGTCGAATGATAGATTTGTAAATGTGAAAGATGGACACTAACATGAAAAGCCTTCTCACACAATACAATGAACCAACCTTCCTTGCAGTAGATGCAGCTATTGATTCAATGCAGTTGTTTCACTTCAAGTGAATTAAGAACGCGAGGTCAAGAAGGCGTAGTGAGATTGGAGGTCCTTTTCAAGAGCAGCGGCCAGGTTAACTTTGCCAGGTCTGATGGATTTGCTATTGAGATAGGAGTAAATGCTAGTGTCATGTGCATCAGGAAGAAGATTGATGAACGAAAAGATAGTAGGAACCAGGATGTATCCTTAAGGGACATCCATGTCCTAGAAGATCCGGAAACAAGCCTTTTCAGAACTACATTCATTGCATAAATGTATGTATGCTTTAATATGCATGAACATATATATATATATGTATGTATGTATTTATGTAAGTATGCATGTGATTAATTATCTGAGAATCGGTTCTACGGAAGTACGATTTTATTGCAAAATATTGTAAAAGATATATTTTTCACGTTTTTTGTAAGATCATTCTACGCAATCTTACATTATATGTTTATATATAGGACGGGTAAGAAAGAAGGTCTCTGTCCGACAATCTAACATTTTGGTTTCATATTGTAATGTCGATTTCTGGCCGAGAATTTATCAAATCTCCTCCATATATATATATATATATATATATATATATATATATATATATATATATATATATATATGAAGGAGAGAGAGAGAGAGAATATGATTAAAAAGTAACTCCTTATTTTATGCACAGTAGACTCTCCTGTCTTGTAAACATTATAGTTACACGGAAGATTCCGTCATACATGAAATAAAGAGTTAAGTTTCCAGCACTATATATATATATATATATATATATATATATGTGTGTGTGTGTGTGTGTGTGTGCTGCACCATATATATATATATATATATATATATATATATCTATATATATATATATATTTCACGTTACCCTTCAAAAAAAATAATCTAAATTTCCTTTGAGATATTGTAAACTAGATTTGGCCGAGATATCTTCAACAACCCCCACATTCTCTCTCTCTCTCTCTCTCTCTATCTATCTATCTATCTATATATATATATATATATATATATATATATATATATATGTATGTATATGTGTGTGTGTGTGTATGTGTGTGGCTGTGTGTGTGTGAAATATTTATGTCACCGTATTGGATTTCCGGTCGAAGGGTAAACTCCAAATGAAAAAGAAGAACGATATTTTGCCAATAACAGAAACATAGAAGTATATCAATTTTGAAACCTATGGAAGGATCGATAGGAAAAGAATAAGAAAACATGGGCGAAAAACCAACGAATAGAATTAACGATAGCTGATTGGTGCAGGGTACGATTAATAAGGAGGAAGTCGGGGAAGGAGCGAGGAGAGAATGGATGAGATATTGGCTGTAACGATAAATAGATTTCGTGAAAGGGAGGAAACTATAAAAGGCAATTGACAGCAGAGAACATGGCAAAAGAAAAAAATGAAGTAAGCTGTTGTAATAGGAGAAAAAATACGAACAGCAAACAGGAAGGATAAAAATACCGAAAAGAACTTCATTTGTCGGAGAAAAGAAAAAAAAGAAACAAGTTCGGCTGTGAATATAGATAAATAGGAAGAAAAAAAAGGAAAGCGTTAACTAGAAGAAAGAAGGTATGGAAATTACTTAGGTCTTTATAAAAAGTAAAAGAAAGATTCAGTGTGAGAAAAAAAATCTCTTGATGTGAATGAACGAAGCTGTCAAGAAAGATACAAGGAGTAATGGATTCGAGGGGAAGAAGGCCAGAGTAATAGAGTAGGGTTGCAAGTATTTGGAAATGGAGAGCTGCGAGAAATGAATGAAGATGGCGGAAGAACCTTCATCAACTAAGGAGGAGACGAAAAAAATTCATCAAGAAATCTAGTACAAGCACGAAAAATAAAAGTAAATTTCAACTTAATCGAAAGATATTTTATTCTGAAGACCGTAGTTCATTCGTGCAACAAAGCAAAAATATCCGGAGGTGTGAAAAGGTACGTTGAAGACAAAATTCTGTAAGGCCATTGTGATTGAGGAAAGAGTTTATTTTCAAGGTTCTTGCTAACATTCACTTTCTATTACATTCCTCTCGTTATCTCTATATTCATCTATCTCAGTTTCCTATCTATCTATCTATCTATCTATCTATCTATCTATCTTTTTCATATATATCTATCTATCTATCAATCTCATTTTCCATATCTATCTATCAATCGCAGTTTCCATATCTATCTATCTTTCAATCGCAGTTTCCATATCTATCTATCTATCTATCTATCTATCTATCTATCTATCTATCTCAGTTTACATATCTATCTATCTATCTATCTATCTATCTGTCAATCGCAGTTTTCATATGTATCTATCTATCAATCAATCTTTTTCATATATATCTATATATCAATCTCATTTTCCATATCTATCTATCAATCGCAGTTTCCATATCTATCTATCTATCTATCTATCTATCTATCTTTCAATCGCAGTTTCCATATGTATCTATCTATCTATCTATCTATCTATCTATCTATCTCAGTTTCCATATCTATCTATCTATCTCAGTTTCCATCTATCTATCTATCTATCTATCTATCTATCTATCTATCTATCTATCTATCTATCTCAGTGTCATATCTATCAATCTGTTTCATGTCTATCTCACTTTCATATCTATCTATATATCTGTTTCATATCCCTCTATCTCAGTTTAATATCTATTAATCTAAGTTTAATTTCTATTTGTCAATCTCTGTTTAGAAACTTTATCAGTTTAACATATATCTCGGTTTAATGTTGATCTGTCTATATATCTATCTATCTCTGTTTAATGACTATCTGTCCATGTCAAGTTAATATCTATCTCAATCTGTTAACATCTATCGCTCTGCAAATATCTATTTCAGTCTATCTATCTATCTATCTATCTATCTATCTATCTATCTCAGTCTATCTATAATGCTTTCTGCATATTTACTTACTGAAGAATTTTCTCTTAATTTCTTTTTTTTATGTATTTATTTAAGTACCTCTCTTTTTCTCTGCTAGACTGAATTCATTTCGTCTCTCTTCTAGAATATTTACATCGATATATGTAACATCTCTTTGTTTTTATTTTGTTTATCCTTTCACTCCACTACCAACAAGGTGCCAATTCCAATTAAACACAAGCGGTTACTAGGAGTGGAAGAGAATGAGATGACTTTAGTGAGGAGAAATGATAATAAAAGGACAGTATTCAAGAAGATACAAGATGGCGATTGACGTTCCAAAGTTTTGTAGATTATAGATGACAGGGAAAGCAAGATATCGGTAGACATTATTTACATTATTCGGACTATTGTCCTCATCTTTGTCGCCATATTTATTACAACGTTTCGGCCGTTGTACGCTCCGGCCTTCTTCAGGTCGTTGGAATGTCGAACTGAACCCTTTATTTCGCTCACTGTTCTAGTTCCACTTACCATGTTTTTAATGGATGTCAGTTATCAGTTATCTCCTGTTAATTTCCCTCTGAAAGTTCACCACTGCCTTAACCGGATATTGAATTCACACTCTTTGGGTCTTGTCACTGGGTCTAACCAACGTCTTTATCCACTGTGCCATGTGTCCTCACCCCAGTGAGCGAAATAAAGAGTTCAGTTCGACATTCCAACCACCTGAAGAAGGCCGGAGCGTACAACGGCCGAAACGTAGTAATAAATATGGCGACAAAGATGAGGACAATAGTCCGAATAATGTAAATAATGTACATAATACCTCATCTTAGAAATATAGACAGATACCGGTAGACATTTTACAAGTAAGAAGTGCGTGGAAAGAAACTAGTAGAAGAGAAATTACGGTTACATCTAATTCAATGGTGAAACGATGAAATCTATTTGCCAATCTAGTAGTACGTTTAGATATATGCGCTCGACGTACCAAGCCGGAGAACTCAATACAACAACTGCCATGAAAATATTTATAAAAAAGACTTCACGGCGGAGAGTAAGAAAGTGAAGTCGGAATGCCAGGTAGCATTACAGGCACTTCCTGGGTTCTTGTAAAATACCCCGAGATATATAGCCGGGTCACCAGATCAGATATTGGAATATACAATGCGTTGACGGATGATAGTTTTTTCAATGTGCAAGATGAATTCTGTCGAGAAAAATCGTCTGGTATGACACAACGAACCAAGCTTTTTACCTGCAACCCTAGCAATCAATATAATGACTACACTTCATATCTCTTTCTCCTCACATTTTAAATGTAACTATCTTGGATTATAAAAATGATAGAGTAACAAATATATTTGTAATTAACTGATATACAAGAGTTCAATATATTATCCAAGATTTGAATATTACATCCCTGAGACGGTTGCCACATGAATAGTGGAATTCACAAGCTCATTCTCTCATCTCCAACAAAGACATTATGAGGGTCCACCGTCAGCAAAAGATACTTATATCCTTGAAATACTTGATAATTGTAGGAAAAATCAAAATCTTAAGTACTATGTGGTATATCACTTATGTAATAAATATGTTTGGTACTTTGTCATTTTTTATAATCCTAGACACTCGCTGTGCCCTATCATTGTGGGGCACCCTCTATGTATACGTATTGTCACACACACACACACACACACACACATATATATATATATATATATATATATATATATATATATATATATATATATATATATATAGGGTACAGTTGTTCCAACGAAAGAAAAGTGTATATATTAAAAAGAAGAGAGAAACCGCAAGCGTTTTTGGTTATTCTCATGAGTCCTTACCTATAACTACAGAATGAACCCTTCCTAACACTATGTATACTACGCCTCTCAAGAGAGAGGGACGAATCAAGCCTGTGAGCAGAGAGGAACCCGGACGAGGCTCCGCCGAAGGGCAGAGTCTCGTTCGGGGAGGTTGACCAACCCGATCCCGTTTATACAGGTTCTACGGGCATTTTTTGGCCGAGCATACGAGCTCGGGGAACCCACGTTAAACTCGGCCTTGTGCCACATGCAACCCTCGTGAGTGGGGGGCTAGATACCGAATCGAGTCGAGCCGGTAGTAGTTCACTCCAAACCAGACTGACAGTCATACTAACACCTTCCACATCTTGTATAATTATTTCGTGTAATATACTTTCGTTATTTCTACTCTTGTGTTCGTGTTGTTCTTCCTTGGTCCTAGTCGGACCATAACTGTTTTAAAGTGGATTTTGTTTAAAAAAAAATATATATTATGATTTATTTTCTATAATTTTCCAACACGTGTTTTGGGTCTTGGGACTTTCTTCAGGCAAAGAGTGGATATTTCCACATATTATTAAATGAAGTAATTTTCCTTATGTTTTTCGATTTTAAACATTCTCGATGCTAAACATTCTCTTTTTTGTATGACATATATATATATATATATATATATATATATATATATATATACACACACACACACACATATATATATATATATATATATATATATATATATATATATATGGATGGATAGATAGATATGTGCATACATGTGCGTGGTTATCAAAACTCGTGGATCAGAATTTGCCAATTGCCAAAAAAACCTAAAGAAAAAGAAATCGATGAAGTCATATAATATTTTTTTCTAATGGTTGTCCTTTCATTTCACTTATCTTTTTTCTGTCACAAACCATCAACAACTCGGAATCTTCATTTGTTTTTTTATTCTAATTTTATGCTCCATGCCTATCTTCGCCTTCTTTTCTTGTCATTTTCTTTAATCATGCTTATTTCTGAAACCGACCATTTTGATTTCCATTTAACTGTTCCGCCATTTTTTATTTTATCGCCAATTGGCAATCATTAAGAAGATGGCGAAAGTTTTTCATTGACATCTTTTAGAAGAAAAATCCTATACTGCAGTCCCTATCTTTCTCTTTTAAACTAATTTTTCTCTTATTTTTGCGCCTCGAAAAAGCGTGCGCCTGATGAGATATATATATATATATATATATATATATATATATATATATATATATATATATATATTTACTTTTTTCATTTAAGTTCACATCAACTTCAACTAAAATTTTACGCTGACGCTTTATTCTTTTTATGTAAAATATATTTTCTTAAATTGTAGTTTAAGATAGGTTTTAGCATTATTTTTCTTTTAAATCTGTAGATTTTCATCTCTAATTAAATTACCATTCTTCTTTTAAATTAATTGTTCTTTTCTTGATCCGTCTTTTCCACTTCAATATGCATGCAAAGTGAAGCCTACATTTTTTCAATACAGTACATGCGCAAAAGTTACTTGACACCTGTTTATTCAATACAGTATTTAGTTCAAAAGTGCCAAGAACATATTGAAGTTTAAATGGTTTTAAGTCTAGGAATCAAAGGAAAACAGAACTCATTTTTGTTCCTAGTTTGTTTTTTTTTTTAGATTTGTCCCTGCTGTTTTTTTATATTCCGAAAAATTATACATTTTGATATGATGTAGGAAATTCTGCCTCAAGGAACAAATTAGATTACATTCTTAAGTAGCAAGATCTCTGAGAAAAAACAGAATAGCTTATTACTCTAGATTTCGAACATATACGCACACATTATATATATATATATATATATATATATATATATATATATATATATATAGAGAGAGAGAGAGAGAATTTTTTGGCAACAAATTTTCCAACAACTTACTAGTTTGCTATAGTCATATAACGTTCAATGACAACACGAGTTTACAAAAACTTCAATAGAAAATCTTCCTGCAGACATCATGTTATGCTTGAAAAACGAAAGATGACACGCGTGTCAAATTTCATTAATTTTGCAATAATTTGTTTACAATGAAACAATCACAAAGAAGAGGTTAAATTCTAGAAATCCCCCCACCCAAACTGACAGAACAGTGAAAATTTCTGGAACATACTGTGGATAAATAGTAAATGGAGATTTTAAGTCAAGGGACATACTGAAAGCAAGAGACTCAAGAAACAGCTATAATAAATGTGTGTGAATGGGTGGCAGAACAAGGACAAAAAACATGGCATGGGTTTAGATTTTATATAGAACAACATTAAGGAAAATGAGGAGAGTCATAATCCTCCTCGATCTTATGATATATGGTATATAAAGGTAACAGCGAATGGATTATAGAATAAGACAAACATGACATGGCAAGGAATCAAAGTTTGTATAAAGCAGCAAAAATAAGGAAGACGTGGAGAGACATAATCTCCCACGTCCTAAAGATATAAGGGATATAAAAAAAGTTTGTGCAAATGTGGAGTAAAAATGGGACAAAAACTGGGACGACATATATAAATCAATCAAAAGAAGGAAGATGTGGAGAGTCATAATCTCCCATACGCTTAATAGTCAGAGAATGAAAAAAGAATGTGTGTGCGAATGTATGGTAGAAGAGAGAAAATATGTATGGTAAAGAAGCACAATTAGACCACCATAAGAAAGGAAATAGGTGAGAGCCATGTTCATCCACGTCCTGAACTGACATGGCAACTAAAACATAACTATGCCGCTATCGAGCTCTTCATATCCTTATACCAAACGCAATCTCGACATCCGATCGCATCCATTTACGTCTCTACACATCCAGCATAGAATCTAAAATTTAATTCCCGCTAATTAACTTTCTGATGCATTAAAATGACCTTTGACATCATGCCGATATCAACTTCGCTAATTCTACTGATTAGTACTGATTAGTAAATAAATTTTCATTCAATTTCAGTATAACGTCTATACAATATTATCCACACAGCACGCCTAAATGTAAGTCGAAAAATTCAATTTTGGCATAAAACTACTAAAGAAAACATTAGTACACACTTAAGACCAGGACGTTGACGAACGACTGCTATAACCCCTGAAAAATGTATGCAAACATCGTGCTGCCAGGTAAATCCACATCGGGGTTCCTTTCTCTATTTTCTCCAATGACTCCACCTTTTCAAGCATAGATGAAGTTTAATGGTTACGCTTCTTTAACTCTAGCATCATCACTTTCTGGCGTCTTTGGTGGTATCCTTAATAGGAAAAATATGCAGCTATGCATATAAGCAATGAGCAAGACCGTATCGCCAAAACACTCTGCTCCTGTATACTGCTCCGGAATGTTGTAAAGAAGGCGTGACGCCGCTCTTGTAACCCTATAACAAACTAATGGCAGCTGAATCAAAGAAGTGCTCGACCACAAGGTACCAGATTAAAGAATTTGAAAATTAGTCGTGAAAGTGAACAAGAAGTTTGCTACACATACATTACAGTTCAGTGTGAAAAAAGATTTAATAAAGCATCTGCAACTCACTCTTTAAAAACTGACAACATATTTCTCGATGGTTGATATAATGTTCTTATTAATATTCGCACCCAAATTCACACCAGACAAAAGAGACCACGTACAAGATTGATCAGAGATGACCCCAATCGTGGCATGTGGTACAGGACTCACGCATTATAAACGGGTTCCTCGGGAGACGAACACTTGTGGGCCTGACAGAGACTTGTTATGTGCGCACGTGGGTAAGGTCGGGCAGATTTATATATGAACAACCTTTCCACTAGGGAAAACGGTCTGTCTCTCGTGTCTGTACACGAAAGACGGTTGTCGTGGTCGTCGTCGGCGGCAACGGGAAAGCGGCTTTATCCCATATCCAAAATTTTAATTTCTTCTTTGTTGATCGCTTCTTTTATGATAATTTTGCTGATTGCAGTACACCGCCCACGTGCAGGTTCAAGTTTCCCTAAAGCCTACCCCCGTTATCCATTCCCAATCGCCGTTTGACTTTGCAAGAGTTGGGTGAAGGTGAAATAAAATCAGAGTAAAAGAAAGTACAGATGACTTGAATTTGTTTAAGGTGGACATCAACTTGCCAGGAAGTGACCCTCACACTTTATTTCATGACCTTTCGTCTGCAAGACATAGGTAATGAAGCACGCGGATTGCAGTTTTGAAACTACAACGGACTGCTTGTGTAAATGGATGTCTGAATAGAGTTTAGGTGTGATCAAAAAAAAATATTCTAAGACCTAAATGATCAGGATATTGTGGAGAGCCATGATCACCAACGTCAGGAAGGAGGAAAACGAGAATTATGCTCAAAACAGATATAATTTAGAGCCATTAGTAAATCTAGCTGGCCGGATTTTCAGATAGTATAACGTTTTCCTAAAGCAGTTCCCTTTATTTTTGAAGTAGTCTACTATTCCAACCTCTTTAGAGGCCACCATTTTTTTTCTCATCTCTTGCAGCAAGTTTTTTTTTCCTTTACAGATGGAACAAGTTTCCCTTTCCGAGAAAAAAACGGTACATATGACAGATAAATGGTTTTTAGGCTAAAATAAAAAGCGGAATACTTGATATAAATAAATCACACTTTCGTTCTTTCAAGTACACAACAATTCCACTCAAATTATTTCCTCAGATGGCAGAGTGACGATCAATCTTCAAACACACATTCCTCGGGGCTTTTCCATAAGTGCGAACGAGCATAGCATTAAAACACAGGTTGGAGACCTCTTTCACAAAGTGGGTACAGCTGTCATGAAAGGCACTTCTTCATAGACCTTCGTACTGACAGACTCTAACCTGGGGTGTGCGAGTTTATGATGAGGGTGTCGTGTGCTGTTGACATATGGCATAAGTATCTCAGCATCTTGCAAGGCTGAAGCTTTCAACCGACACTGACTGATGTTATACATCAATCACTTCGATGCTTGCTCGATATTCATTTTTATATTTACAATATTCAATCGGTTCAACGAAAATCGTTTTAGAGATGATAAGGAATATGTGATATGCCTCAGGTCTAAGACGTTCCTTGTATATGATTCATTTCGATGTTCACACACGCACACACACACACACACATATATATATATATATATATATATATATATATATATATATATATATATATAAACATATATAAACTTAGATAGAGAGAGATAGAGAGTTAGAGAGATAGATATAGGAGGATGGGTTAAAGGTTTTCGGATCCGACCAAGATGCTATTCCTCAAAGAATTCTGATGTCTGGTTATTTGTTCACATTCTGGGAAATAGGTCGTATTGAAAAATTTTCAACAAACAAACAAAACTACGCAGAGACTGACCAATCAGATCATCATAAAATGTTAAAACAGATAACGCACAACCACAAAGAAAACACACACAAACACAAATATAAATCCCGTCCATTTTAAATACAAGATATATATGTTATATAGACATTATATATACATTTTATATATATTATATAATATGTCATATAGATAGAGTTATATATATAAACCCGTAATACACGGAATGTGCCAACACTGCGTTAACTGGATATTTTTTATTAAACTTTAAATTATGTAACGCTCGAACTCAACTCAACGCGTGTTGTGATACCGGAGAATAATAATAATAATAATATATATATTATATTTAATTGATTCATTGAGTCTGATAGGAACCTCAACAGGAAATAGAGGAAGCACTGGACGGCCGTTTCGTCCTATAATTGGGACTCATCAGCAGTGCGCATCCACCACCAAGTATCGAAACCCTGACAGTTGGGTTGTCAAGCGAACAACATACCAACTGTACCAAATAGGCCTCGGTGACGAAGAGATTCCTAATCAGACTCAACTAGCGCCGCTCGCTCACATATTCCGTGGCGGAACTCTCCTGAGTTCTCTGTAACCGTAGGACTGTGCCCCCGGGAGCCACGACTACTCTCACCAAGCCGCGCCGACTGGAGCATTATATATATATATATATATATATATATATATATATATATATATATATATAGAGAGAGAGAGAGAGAGAGAGAGAGAGAGAGAGAGAGAGAGAATTCCTGTCGTTTTCAACGAATGAGGGTCCAGTAGCCTCAGTTCTTAGAATGAAACAACCTGATAACCCACACATTTAATTTGATTATCATAGTGAATTCTTCTGCAAAATTAACCACAGTTTTCGGGGGAACCGAATAGACAGAACTGTGTGCTTCAAGACTTCCAAGCAAACTTCTTCAGGTTCAGAAATCAGTGTTTTCCTTCTCCTAAAGACATTGCTAACCAAGCTTATAAGACCCATACTTCCCTGGTGCTTACGCATAAAAAGGAGGAAGAATAGATGTATTTATAGTTTTACTATGGGTATTTGCACCTAAATCATTTTAAATAACTTGACTGGAATTCGAACACGATTTCTCGCCCATACCCCTCACATTGTAGCTAAACACAGCTGCGTTGCAGCTCAGTCCAGACAGTAGGTTCGTTTACAGGGTGCAGTTTCTTTCAATCAAGATCTTGTGGCATAAAAATTACACTTTGGCCATATCGTTACAGACAAGTGAAGAAAAATACAATTTCTAACAGTAAACTAGATTTTATTCTTAGGTAGCAACTTACTACTAATAAGCGAACGAAAGCGGAGTGAGTCGGGTTGAGGCGTCGTCTATATCTTTCTGCATGGCTCGTGTCGTTACTTTTGTGTTCTTTTGCACGGGATGGTCAGTTTTATAGACAGCAGTTTCCTTTGTCTTGTCATCTTCGCCTAAAACAGTAATTAATCTTCATTCCGTCACTTTTTTTTCAGCCTGAACCTCTTGTATTTTGAAGTTGACTCCAATTACTGATAGCTATCAGTCGAAAGTAAATGTTCCGTATCGAGTTGTACAACAAGTCTCGCTGTTTCTAAATTTAACAAGATCTTCGCTTGACTCATATTGTTACACCACTCTCATTTCCTCTGCATTTCATTGGTGAAATGTAAGTTCCCCTCGAACAGCATCATACTGCAGAAGACTGCTCTGTGGAATCGACTGTCAAGCTTAACCTATTCAAGTCCAGGGTCAACCATTATATTGTCCACCTATCTCTGTAAACTCTGCTCTTACTCCGTAACCTTCTACCTCGAGTGGTTCCCAGTCCTTGTACAGGGTAAACTTCATTGTATGAAAAAAAATCAATGACACGCTTCCAAAAATTAAGTTGAGGGGACAAAATAGCATTAAAAAGAAAAGAAATGAACTCAGGATTTCTAAACATTATTACGTGAAAAAATAAACTATATATTAATAGTCATGAGAAAGAGTTACCGTATTGAAGCATTAATTTGGTTACAGGTTGAAGTCTATTTTGAATACACATTTTTATAATGTTTATATTAAATGGTGAGGATGCATAGTGGAGTAATAGATTGCGGTTTGGATTTATGATTGGGAGATCCGAGTTCGAATTCCAGTCGAATTCATTACATTCACTTGCGTGCTGATGCCCTCGCGAAAGGCATGAATCCATCTCTTCTCCTCTAGTTATGGGTGAATAGCAAGAAAGGACATTGTCTCGTAGCTTGAATCTTTCCTGTATCATATCCTTATAACAGTTTGCATGGTCCCCGCTAACATCTCCAAACTTGATCCCCAGAAAGCTTATGGATTTCTCCCGAATTGACCTCTGTTCACTCCAAAATCTACAATACCTTTCCGTTTCATTCTTTCCAGCTTGTTGTAAATTATCGTCTGTTGTTCCTGTTTTTGAAGAACTTTGGCGAACTGTCTGACCGTTCTATCTATCTTACTTTTGGCATTGTACAAACAATACTTAACAGCTCCAGGTTGGTTAAACATCCCATTAAGTAGGGTTTTCTTTCAGACAAAAACAATATGGACTTTGCATTTTAAGGTTAACCGCCAATATGTTAACTGTTACTCTTGAGAAAATCTATTTTAACAATGGGTAAGCTCGAACTGGTGCTTTAGATATATAGAACTTGCCTGGCAGATTTTGGCATGTTCCTCTTCTTCACAAGTGGAATCGCTATGATGTTTCTGGACGATTATATAATCTATGTTATCAAATCGAATAACGTAACTGAATTAGTCTTAAACTGCGATTCTCTTGTATGATTTAATGGCTGTCCTGTGGATCTCTGTCCTTGGATCTACTGTGTTCATGAACAATCATCAGTTCCTGACACGGTATATATGCTGATGACATAGCTATTCACTCCCGTATTAATAGTAAGTATGAAAGGTTCGTTAAAATCAAACTGGCATTTGATCTCGAAAATTTTATTCAATCTGTTGTGAACTGGGCCAAGAAATGTCTTGCTAATTCTAATGAATCGAAAATGCAGCTGCCCTCCTTAATCAGAGAGGCATTTTTGCCATCCATCAAATTGGTTTACTGTATCGCACTAGATATTTTTTTCTAGCCAGAATCTTACCCATTCGTCCATGCATCAAATATTTCTGCTATATCTGTTCAAGTGTTTCTGCTATATATCTAGTCATACTTGACAAAATGACAAAAAGAATCTACACACTTATCCGTCCTGACATCTCAGATTCAGTCACTTTCCCATCGCTGTAACGTCGCTTCTTCCTGCCTTTTCTCTACATATTTTTTACGTTTGTTCTGGTGATCTTTATTCTTTGGTGAGACGTTTTAACGACTTTAAGCGTAGTACTAAATTTACCAACTAGAACTTGAAATTGCTATATGTAACCGTACATTTTATGTTACCAATTACTATTCCTGCAATTCTCACTTATGGTATTCGTGACCGTTTTCTTGTTATCCTGTCAACTGAAAATATCAAAGATTTAATCCAGTGTCAGTCAATATCTTTTATTGTCCCCTGTTTCATTCATTCTCAGTAACACTTTGCTTCTTGATGGCTTTGTTGGGGGATAAAATGATGAAAAGGAAATGACAAAATCACGTTCTATGAGTTTATTGTTTTGGCATTTATAGCTATATCAATTTACAATGATTTTACATAACATGTTGAAGCACTGTTATTTTTAAAAAAATTAATGAAAAGTTACATATTCTAATTCTAATCACAAACAAGGCAATAAATCCACTAAGACGCAAGGGATTTTAGAGAATATGAGAAAAAAAAATATTATTAAGGAAAGATAAAAAAAAGTACAGGAATTAAGATGATAGAAAAAAACCATTTACATTGTATTCAAAATCTTGAAGACCAAAGCATTAATCCAAAAGAGAGTTTCACAAGTACCAAGTTCAAGTGAATTAATGAAGTCAGTATTAGTATTGAAGATGGGGTTACATCTCACCATTTCACCTTTAAAATTAGACCTAACTGCCAATCTAATACTGTGCTTAAATTCATTACGTCTAAGTACTAATGAGGAAAGCTCAACAAAACAATTACCATGAAAATATTTACAGAAAAGGCACAGGATGCTGCGGTACGGCCGTTGGGAAATAACTGAAGTCGTGATGCCAAGTCAGGAAAAGTAACATTGATATTTCTTTGTATTTTATCAAGAATCTCTAAATACATGCAGAAGCACCAGACCAGATGTGGTAGCAATATTCGATGCATGGATGAAAGGTAGACTTATAAATGTGTAAGATAAATTCTGAATAGAAACATAGCCTAACCGGACACAGTGAATCAACCTTCCTAGCAGCAGACCATTATATGACAAGAAATATTTGTGTAAATGATTATTTCTGGACACTGTGACTGTCGACTAACTCCATCAAAATAAACATATTAGCATGCAATCATTGTGAAACTTATTACATGGAAATATCCAAATGTCTCTCTCCTCATGAGGGTATTTCCCAAAGCCCAAACAGTTATGAATTAGCTTTTTTTGTGTGTGTTAAGGAAAAAAGGTTAAAAACAAAAATAAAAGCCTCTCTAGAAA
>CAHIKZ030000335.1:4972500-4980000 GCA_903632075.3 Acanthosepion pharaonis | reverse complement strand
GTTTCAAGAATGTGTTATATATCTAAAAACTGGTTATTCGAAACCTCTCAACCTTCGATAATGATATAAAAAAAAAACGCAGATTGAAATCTGCTGTTAAAAAAATTCTTAAACTACAATTCGATAAAGTCATAAAAAACTCAGACAATCCTACGAATTTATTCAAAGGTTTAGACAAAAGATTTCTGAAAAACATACAGACAATTGTTCTTGAAAATAGCTGAGACTGTCAAAAGTACCTGAATATAAAACAAAGATAAACTTTGGACAGTTTATTCACAATTTTGATTCCTATACATATATATATATATATATATATATATATATATATATATATATATATATATATATATATAATTTACGCTAATTATATTGTTCGGACTGTTATCCTCGTCTTTCAGGACGTTTCGACCGTTGCACGGATATCTAAGACTTCTCAGTTCTCCAAGATTTTGTTCACCACTGCCAGGTATTGAACTCACTAAAACTACACTTTTATCCACTGGATCATGTATCCTAGAGGATATCAGTGTATGAATTTTGAGTACTCATAAACTCACTGTCTCAGGAACCATTTATACCAGAGTTCATATTGCAATTTTTGTTATTATTGCTTTTATCTAGTACGACGTATTTCTGGTTCCCACATTGTATTTATTTCTATACTTGGACGGCTTAAGAAATATTTGTAACCTAGCATATGTGTCTATTCCTTATGTTTTCGTATTTTCCATTGATGTTCTCTGTCTACTATTTGAAATTCATCTCATAGTGAGTAGTGATCTCCCTTTTCCCTATATGTTGTCAGATACGCCTGATATTTCCATTTCCCCTCGTGTTACGGCTTTACAGTAATACCTTAAAAGGACAGCCACTTTCTCCTTTATATATTTTACCAAAGCTGCAAGGGATTGCGTACACACAGTCCTTAGTCATGTTCACCTTAATTAAACGAGGCATTTGCGGAGTGTTGAACAATCGTCCTTATATTATATGGACTACAGATCTTTTTTTGTAATTTTTCCAATAATCCTTCAAATACATATACATATATATATATATATATATATATATATATATATATATATATATATATATATATATATATATATATATATATATATATATATATATATATTGATTTTTTTAAATTTATATTAAGCAATTTTTACAGCGACCAAGAAATTAATTCGTTGACGTGTTGGGTGGGTGGCCGCGTGGTTATAACGTTTGTTTTCTGACCATGAGACCCGGGTTCGAATGTTACCATGTTTGATTTGTCAGGAAGAAAACTACCTGACGTTATCGGTCTAGAGATACAGCACTTTTGGAAAACCATACCACAGTTTGACCCAACACTTGTGAGTGAAATTGGGTAGACGGACCGCTTTGGGGGCCGTCGATAGCTGTGCTAGCACGAATTCACAAGTCAACGTGACCGAAGGTTTGAGAGTTCTGGTGTTCAGATTGTTGATCATGCTAGATAACACACGCTCTCCCAGAAACTGTAACTAAGGTCTGCTCAGCATAGTTGCAGTATAACAATTGAACAAACACAAGTGTACCTGAGCGATCGTCAGCAATAGACATTAGCTAGACGCCCTATCCCAATACGAGTGGACAACCATTTATATATATATATATATATATATATATATATATATATATATATATATATATGTACGATGTGTGTGTGGTCTTCAGGGTACTTTCGATTGATGCTACATTGATTGTCAAGGATTTCGTTTTTCTCTATATGAATTATTTTTATTATTATTTGGCTAATTCCGGAGTTCCCTCGTTTGCTGAAAACGAATTTCATGTCTGTCCAAGTAACATCATTTGCACCAGTCAAACTGAAATTAGCCAAAATCTGTTTAGCCAAACAATGGAATTTGCCAAAAACAGTTTCATAACCGGACAAAGAACAACGAAATCTTTTAGGACAAATGAAGCAACATTCGAATGTACTGGGGACTCCATGGGAGATTGTATATTGAATTGTGTTTTGTTTTTCCTGCCCTCTCAATTTACACTTCATTTCTCCTGTTAACGAAACAAATTTAGAGACGTTTCTATTCAGACAGCGTCGGCAGAATCTTCCCAGAATATACAAGCTGAATTTATTTACCAAAGCGATAAGATCCTCGAAACTATTACCTTGAAACTATTTAAGAAAATATCACAGAGGAACTGTGTTATGGCCTTGGGAAAATGATTGAGACCGAGTTCCTAGATCAAGACCAATAATATAGCAGATGTTTAATTGTATTTTATCAAGAATCCAAGATATAGCAGAAGTAACAGACCCGTTGTTGAATCAATATTCAATGCATGCACGTATATATATATATATATATATATATATATATATATATAGCATTACGTTAGTTGTTGGTAATTTTCTTTTCGCTCTTAATGGCCTTTTCACCCGCTTCATTTCACTAGCTTTGCTAGGTTTTCCCAGCCACATGGAAAGAATCGCGTTGATGTTCGACGTAGCATATTCGGTTTGTTTGATAAGTAAATAATACAAATCGTTATTTCTGATTTGCACAACGAATAATAAATAATTGGGCAAATAAATGAAAGTACTGGAGACTCGTTTGTGAAAGATTTCTTTTAAAGAACGAATACACACATAATGATTTTATTGATTGAATCACTCTTACACGTATTCCCCAACCACACTATTTTCCCTTATTTGATCAATACACACAGACGCAAACACACGCACACACACACACACACACACACACACACACACACACACACACACACATATATATATATATATATATATATATATATATATATATATATATACAGACACACACCAGGTTGATTCGATCAATAAGACCATTATTCATTTTTTTCGATACACAGCTATCGGGTATTGCATTGCTATATATATATATATATATATATATATATATATATATATATAAGTTTCATTGAAGACAACTAACAAGGCAAGGCGATTAAGCGCTTTTTTTTCTTGCATTCATAAAAGTATTTTCATTTATGGACATAAATTCTTAAAATGTCTATATGTTCTAAGGATTCGAATCCTTTTTGACCAATCCATTAGTCATCATTGTGGATGAATTCATTTATATATATATATATATATATATATATATATATATATATATATATATATATATATATATACACACTACTGATTGGTATGTCTTTTCTTTTAACTTCCGAACACGGTCAGTACGTTGTGCCCGTGTTCATAGTTGATATTACCAATAATTGGCTTCTTTTTTTTATTTATTATTCATGTTTCCGTTACTTTTAACTGTTTTTTCGCCTGTGTCAATAGCTTCATTAGGACCCATTTAAACACACGGAGACCTGCCAACCTCTGTTCGCAACATACTTGTGGAAAGTACGGTCATAATAATCACGAGATTCTTGACAAAATTCAAAGAAACTTCTATAATGTAATCGATTCGGACCATGCATCTTGACTTCAGTCACTTTCTCCCCGACGTGGCGTACCTTCCATTTGTAATTTCTGCAAATATCTTCATGTCTACTGTTCTGATGAGCTTCATAAAAAATTCACTTCAATGTTTATTTATTTCTTTTTTTTTTTCTTTTTTTCGGGAGATATCAAGAAAAACAACGTAACCAATCCGTGTAGTTTTATATGGACGTTAATGAACTGCTTTTTAGAATTATTCGTTTGCTTTGTCAAATATTGTCAAACTATATTTCTTGTGATGAATAATTCGGCTTACAACGTAATACATTTGTATTGCATTCAAGTCTGGGCTAAAATAGAAAAGGTCCTGGCTAAAAGAAAATAATTGAATTCCGACCCAACTAGTTTTGTAGACAAAACAAATTATGGCAATCTATTTTACTTCTCGGAAAAACTAATGGAGCTATCTGAAAAAAAAAATGTTTTATGGAAACGCAATATATAACTAGATATGTTCTAGGCGTTTTCTATCTGCCATATTCCTTCAAGACGTGGTCGATCACTGCACTCCACAACTTCCTAGCCGTTTTTGCTCCTAGCAGTATTTGTCTTTTTTACTATCCTTCCAATTCCTTTATCTACCATCCATTTACACAAGACCATTACTGAGTTTATTCGGTTTTCCCCTCTTCAATGTGTACTGTGGATGTCAAATACTTCAAGCCTTCTCTCCTCATTATGGGAAATTTCTTACTGATTGTAAGTAGATAGGTCTTGTTTTTGCGTCCATTTTTCATAATTTTCTTCATTCCTATCATGTTATTTTCATGGCATACTCAGCATCCTCCTCTAGCTCCATATTTCTCTTGCTTCTTCTGTGAGGAAATTAATTAAATTTTCCTGATTCATATTACTTTCTTTAGCATTTGGAAGGCAATATTTTGCCAACACAAAATGCCTTAACTTCGATGAAAATACACAATATAAAACGTCGTCTTGGAGACAGAAATAACAGCACACCTGACAGGTTTAGGTAATTTGATCAAAAAGAGAAGCTCCTGTAGTTTCCTTTAATTTAATCCAACAGTGAATAATAAATCCCTATTGGAAGAGAAGTGAAGCCGCCTTTTCCCCCGTCAGCTAAGGGTTAAATAGATTATCTCTCGAGACTTAGGTGGCAACCAGTTCAAGGAAAATGAAAACTGTGAGCTACAATACTGTGAAGTAGCCAGATAAATAATCACTTATCTATCTTTCACAAGAAAGACAGGCAACTCAGAGACAAAAACATAACAGCTGAACATCATGATCGCTCATGTTCTGAGGTCCCCTGGAATTCAAATAATTCAAGTGACAAAAAATAAAAACGAAATTTTGTTAAAAACACTTTTTACGTAAAATACCGGCATTTTCATTGCGATACAATGTTATACGTGTACTGATCAATATGTATCGATAATATTCCAAGTTTAACATAGTTAAAATACACAGAGTTAAGCCCCAAGGAACAGACTGACCGTCAACCCTGTCACGTATACAATAGTAAGTTATAACATACTCGTTCACTACAGTTTTCTAACCCAGTTCTTGGAAGGAAAGTGTGTAGAGTGTGGCCGTCTCACCACACTACAGAGTTCCATGGCTTGTGAAAGATTTTTTGGTCAAGCACAGAATTCTTCATGTTTGACAACCACTAAATTCCTTTGCGACTTTTTCCCCTTCAGAAATAAAATCTCAGTTGAAAGGAACAAAATTTCAAGAAGTCGAGGAAATACAAGAGAATGCGACGAGGCAGCTGCTTGCTGTTTCCCAAAAGAGAATCCCAGGAATGCTTCCATTTATGGGGACAACGCTGCCTGCCGGTGGCTCCAGAATGAAACTAATACGAACGAGATTAAATGACAAATTGATGTTGCAGCTTTCTTGTTATAGAACCAGCCACAATACTTTTTGGTCTCAGCTTGTATAACAACGTTGACTACGAATTTAATTATATATCAACGTTTAAAAGACACACACACACACACACACACACACACACACACACACACACACACACACACATATATATATATATATATAATAATATTTTTTGTTTAGAAATATGATTCCTTCGCTACATAAGAGTTCTCATGTTTCAAAAACGAGAGCCGAAACCATCCAAATAATTATTAAAATTAAGTTGAATTAAGGTGTTTAGTCCTGTTTCATCTTCAAGCGAAAATTTAGGAAACATAATATAAGCTCTACTTCTGTATGGAGCACTGTCTTCTTAAAAATAAAAACAAAAATACTAAGGAACTCCGGATTATGCACCCAACGTGTTCTTTTCTATTTTATGCATACCTACGCATTTTATATATATATATATATATATATATATATATATTTGACCAAAGCGATGACCGCGTAAAAGGTTTAAAAAAGAATAATTATCGATAACATATTAAGATATTCAAGTTTCATTCGCTCGAAGCCATTTTTAGTCATTGATCTGAGAGTTTAATTATATACAGTTGACAGTGTATATCGCGCCATCTACATAATATTACACTGGTCCATTTTAGTTGTCACATTTTGCGTAAGAAATAGGTTTACAAATATAAAAACAATTATAGGACGGGACAAGAAGAAGAATAGAAAACGTGTGCATAATTTGAAAAAGTAACTGTGAGTGATTATATTTCTGAATGTGTTTCGCAACATCCATGGCTTCGATATTAAAGTCCAGGTCTGACGTGGTTAAAGAAAATGACACTAGTTTTTAAATGATTTTTATCATATTTGATCGTTTGGTCAGATTTCCATTTGTATAAATTTTAATCATAAAAGTGCTTTCAAATTTTTGAGTAAAAATCTATCTGCAATATCATTTTATTCCACGTACATTTTCTTATTCATGCAATTATGATTTTTATATAAATAATAAAAAATAATGCGATAACATCGGCGAAGCATGACTGATATGAGAATCGAAACTAAATTGGAACAATATCATTTTTATTAAATAAAAACAACTACAGACAGACTTTCAGAACTTACTATTCCTTTAAAACAATACTAGACATCCAGTCTAATTCATTAACAGACAGTGGGACGACCGGAAGATGTGTTTAGTCATCTGCTGTCTCTGGGATTGCATTTAGGTTTATGTGCAATAAATTAAGTTTTAGAATTATTTTATTGCATACATTTAGATTATCTTTTATATTCATTTGTGATTTTTATTTAAATACAAATATTTACACTATTTACATTATCCGGACTATTATCCTCATATTTGTCGCCATGTTTATCATAACGTTTCGGCCGTTGTATGCTCCGACCTTCTTCAGGTGGTTGGAATGACGAGATAAACCCTTTATTTCGCTCACTGGGGTAGACTGTTGTAGTTCCACGTGTAATGTGTAATGGATGTCAGTTATCTCCTGTTAATTCGGCTGAAACGTTGTGATAAACATGGCGACAAACATAAGGACGATAGCCCGAATAATGTAAATAGTGTACATAATACCTCATCTCAGAAATATAGACAGATACAAATATTTAATGCTATAAAATTAAGGATACATTGTTGATCTAAAACTAAACTTCGCTTTTGACATTATTTTAAGTAAAAATGCCGAAATACATAGACTTTTAAATTATAAAATCCTTTGTAAGTAATCATAGATATCAAATCGCATCTCTTAACAGGAAATGTAACTACCTCAACTTCGGTACTACCACTTGAAAATTCATCTCCAGGTATACTGGTTAAACTCTCTGCTTCCGGGCAGAGAGGATCCCCAGACGAGGCTATGTCGAAGAGTCTCGTCTCGAGAAACAGCTAGCCGACCCCGTTTTATATGGGGTCTACGGGGAATTTTTGGCCGAGCTTACGAGTACGGTTACCTCAAATTAAATTTGGCCTTGTGCCACATCTGAACGCATGAAGCGGTTGGGATATAACTGACCTCCACTTCGGTAAAATATTTCACTGTTTTCAGTTGTTGCGTTGACAAAGTATCCTTATGATTAATGTTATACACGTATATATTATTCATATAATGTTTCATTTATGT
>CAHIKZ030000335.1:4952500-4967500 GCA_903632075.3 Acanthosepion pharaonis | reverse complement strand
TTATAATTTGACAAATTCCAGATTTGGACAATATAGAAACTTCAACACTGTGTTTTGAATCAAAGTTACTCTCCCCAAACACCTGGCACTATAAAATCTGTCTAACGTACTACCTGCCAGTTAAACTTACCAATTGGTTCAATTGGAAAAATTCTAATGCATTGGATATGCCATACAGGTTACTTTAAGTTCACATATTGGAACAAGCGTGAGATCCCTTTTTATTTTATATACCAATTTCGTTTCGTAGAGCAGAAAGTCTTTATTACATTTAATGCTTAATTTAAAACAAATATGGATGTTTAAAGCCGCTATAATACTCATAACTCTACGCCGTGTCCTTTCATGCTGAAGATCTTCATGGTTCTCCACAATTTCCTATCAGTTGTAGCTCTCATAAACTTTTCATTCATTACCATTCCTCTTTGTACTCATTCTGACATCCACTTATACAAATGTATTTAATTAAGTAGCTGACTCCATTTCTAGTGATCGCTGGAGCTGGCCCTAATGTCGGCAACGCTCCTCTTAATAAATCCAGTGAGGATATCTACCCACTTTCATTGTCTACCTCGTCTCATGAGGACGTATGTGATCATAGCTCTCCATAATTTCTTATCTTTTGTATCTCTTAGTAAGATTTTTTTTTCTTTTTACTGTTCTACAATATGTTTAGATAATTTTGTTGGGTAGGGTATTCGTTGTTTCCCTCTTGCCTTCAATACGCCTTTTGAGTGTCAAATTCTCAAATCCCACTTTTCTCATTATATTTCCAAAATATTTCAACTGTCTCTTTCTCTAAGTGTCCTTTTTGTTTCCATTTTTCCATGCTCCTTCTGTAGACCCAAATCTTTTGTCTGAGAGTTTTTCGCATATTTTCCAGGCCTTGTGGGAGATGCCAAGGTGTCTTGTGAAGCATCTCACTTCCACCGCTGGCTTCCTTCTCTGAAGCTCTTTTGTGAGTGCCCAAGAAAAATCTGATAAGCTAATGTTTACTTAGACGCCATAGACGACAAATACCTGAAACTAATTCGATAATACTGTAATATTAAATGTAAACATTGCTGGGTCACTTTCATACTGTCGTATAGATAATTTATATCAGTCACCCTTGCGTCCGTGAACAATTTGTGGTAGAACTTTATGAACCACTAAGTTCATTGGGTTTATTAAGTAACAATAAAAGACAACGAGAAAAATGGACGACTCCTTTTGCTGACCTATGTCTGTCCAATTTGTGGATAATTACGATAAAGTGTGCTTACATTATGGGCCAAGAATTACCTCAAAATTGAAACTTGCGTGCCTTTTCCAAAACTAATTTGTTAATTCACGTCGAGACAACGTGACTTCCACTTCCTGAAAGGTTTTAGCATATATCCAATAATGATGGTAGTAATAATAAATATCCAGAAACCATTGATCATATTCTATCAGGATGCACAGTGTTAACACATACTGAATATAAAACTCGGTATAATAGATTGGGCCAATATATGCACTGTAAAATATGCAACTTTTACGGACTGGAAACTGCAAGAAACTTGTAGGAACTTCACCCAGACCCGATCACAGATATAGAATCTGAAATATTTCTATGGGACGTAAAGACAATACATACTAACAAAACGATCAAAGCTTATCGCCCAGACATCGGGATCAAAGACTACAAAAAAAAAAGATCTTTAAAAAAAAATCCAAGGATCTTGAAGTGGAAATTTCAAAAGATGTAGCACATGAGGACATTAATAATTTCATTTGTCGTTGGTGCCATCGAATTGATTGGAAAATGGTTGGATAGACTCACTCAAGGGACTCCTGATAGCCCATGCCTTAAATAAATAAAAATAATGTACACAAAAGTACAGATCACTCATTACGAAGAGCTTAATCTATGTAAAATGTGTTTAATTTATTTTATTTATTTATTATTATTATTATTTTGTAAAAATAATCAGTGGAAAATGTCAAAATCATTTCTGACCTTAGGTTTCTGGTTGGGACCTCGAAAGAAATGCACATGCAACAGAAATCAAAGGAAATAATAATAATAATAATAATAATAATAATAATAATAATAATAAGAAGAAGAAGAAGAAGAAGAAGAAGAAGAATGGGATGTTTCAAATTTTAGATAAGCCGTCTATGAAAAAATTGAATGCCATTTTGAGTAGATAACTACTTTTTATTTTCAAACAGTGATATAAACATCTACCGGCTTAGATTATCGAAAGTCTTATTGAGGATATTCTACCTCCTGACATGGGTTTACCCTGCATTTCTTTTTCTTAATTATTTAAATTATTTTTAAAAATTCTAAAATCCCCAGCACCCGTCGTTCGTGCACACGTGTAGTCGCACTAATATAACAAATTTAGTCCGATTAAATCCTAAAGGACAAAACGCGTCACAAGTAATCTTTTTCTACTTTGTCATATATTTCCCCTATTTTCTTCTTGATATCTGTCTATATTTCTGGGATGAAGTATTGTAATTATTTACACGATTTACATTGTTCGATTTTATCCACTGGGCCATGTGTCCTTGAGAACATCAGTGTATGAATTTTGGGAACTCATAAAATTATTCTTCGGTAACCTATTTTTTTTTTTTACCAGAGCTCATATAACAATTTGTTGTTATTATCGTTTTTATAAATCCCAAATATTCATAAAATGATGAAAAACATTGGTTGAATTAATGCAGTGACGTGACCTCAAAAGTTGTGAGTACAATACCCGGCTACAGCAGAGGTGAGCAAAAAACTCGGAGAGTTGAGTAAAAGGGAAATAATTCTTACCGAGACATCTGGAAGTGGCATGGCACGTGAGACTAGAGCAATCTACGCCGGTAGACAAAATAAAGTTTTCGGTTCAAATTTTCAATCACCTGACGAAGGCTGGGGCGTACAACGACAGAAACGTCGTGAAAAGGCCAACAAAGATGAGGACAACAGTCCGAACAATGTAAATAGTGTAAATAATTGTTCTTGGTATATCAAAATAAATATCGTTATTTAACACACACATACAAATATATATATATATATATATATATATATATATATATATATTGGTATATATATATTTATATATGTGTGTGTGTGTGCGTGTGTGTGTTTGTTTGTGTGTGCGCGCGCACTTAGGAATGCAGATAAATATGGACACGTACCTTCAGCGTACTATTTTATTCTTGTCAATGTCCAAAAGTGAATATTCTGCAATCAATGTGCCATCAAAAAATCTAATTTGGATCTATTGGCATGTGGCAAAATGAAGCAAATATACAATATATCTAATCAAATGAGCAAAATTTTACTCTGCAATGAATCACCGTGTTAACAACAGAGAAAACAAAAAACGCAGCACAATCAGTTTGTCGTAACAACTATCGATAAAACATAAAATCATACGTAATCACTAGTGAATTCTAATTATAAAAAAATGAATACGAACATGCGTTTTTCTTTTTCAGTATGGAGGCATCTAGTAGCCATCGTTACAATTGATTGATATCAGTTTTCCTCAAAATCTCTGTTGCATCCTCGCATGACCTTAACAGTGTTGTAATATAGATCCATATTTCCTCAGATTTCCAAACATTCTAGCGAGTAAGAATTTGTGATGCTCTAGATTTTACTGCCATTACCTTCATAGTCACAGTTCTTAAGCAAGATTCTGATATTTGTAGTTATTTTCGCTGTATTTAATAATACTTATCGCTGTATTTCTATCGGTTGCCCTATTTAGATTTATTCAGTACTTTTCTCAAAACTTCAGTGGTTTTGCTTCTTATCCAATGGAGGAGTTGAAGGATTTAAATTTCTCATTGCTTGGTCCTTTCTCGAGTAAGGATTGTTTAAAGAGATTGAATCGGACACTTTGAAAATGAATATGAGTGAAATAGTCTGGAATATCTGATATTAATACCAACAATTCTTTTCAAGTGAAACTTCAATACTTATGTTCTTAACGTCCTGTGTATGACGATAAAATAACACCGTGTCCTGGGTAATACGATAAACTACATCCGCGTCCTGGGTAAGACCATAAACTACGTCCAACAGTGGGGCCTCTAATCAGGAGGTTTTGAGGCGTGTGGAACCACCTTTGGTTTGCTGGTGTTCCCAGATCAACACTGGCTCGGGGTGGTGGCAGCTGTTGAGCTCCCAGCTAGAAGTAAATAGTTAAACCCCAAAGTGGGGTCAAAACACTATGAAAGTATAAAAATAGGTTTTAATACCTGAAATACTTTGTAAAGAATTATTATCAGCAATACCTTATTACCACAATACATTTTTGAAAAGAAATATATTACATATTACCAGCTATATATTTTGTAAAAAAATTACTAGCTATAGATATTTTGAAAAAAATATTACCAACGATACATTTTTTAGAAAAAATATTACTAGCGATACATTTTTGAAGAAAAAATTATTACCAGATATAGACTTTTTAAGGATAAAATATTACCAGCAATTCATTAATGAAGAAAAATGTTGCCAGCAATATAAATTGTCGGCATTAAATATCCCATTGTGCCTACTCTGCCGTAAAACAAACCAAACAAAACCTTATGTTCTTAAAAAGGAGAAACTAAGTCGTTTTAAATCGAAAATGGCGCTGAAGTAAAGAATGAAATTTCGGCCATTTTTGCATTTTTTTCAGTCAGCACAATTACGATTTAAATAGACTTTATTTTCTTTGTTTTTAAGAAATTAAGTATTTGGCTATTATTTCCAAAGAATCTGATTATTGTTATTGCTCTTTTTAAATATGGTTATTACACATAGACGACAAAATTTTAGGTGTGAAAGTTCAGACTAAGGAATAAATTGTTTCACACAAGCGGCGCTACATCTATTTACCTCGTTAAATAACCAAATCTTCTCCAAATTCAGGGCATTCTAACTCCTGTTAGATGAAGACCATGGTTTTCAGAATTATAGGCGTACTCACCATTATTGTTCAATTTAGTAATTGTTGGATGTTTTGAATTCAAACTTTGAATGGTTATAAAAAAAACAGTCTGGGATAGAACTGATCTGAATATAACGACCTAGGAACTCGAACTCAGTCCGAGCCACTATTCATTACTCCAGTTACTCCTATACCAAATCTTATATACAAACTTCTATCCTTCTATTTCCAATAAGCAAACTTCTCAATCGATGCTAGTCATGCGTGTAGCAATCATACAAACGTATGCCTTTTGCATAGCATTTTAGGAAAAGAACATTCGTGTAAGTTTTCATATATATTCTCTTCTTTCGTATCGAACATACATGTGTGCATTTCTATTTGTATTTCGACATTTTATTGCTTCAAACTTTATTATTTGAAAATGAATTTATATTTATTAAACAGGGTGTATTACATCTATCAGTTTCTGTATTCGGGGGATTCATGTTCGATCCCTGGCGAAGGACACTGAAGTTGGTTGACAGACATAACACACAGTTTAATTAATACAAATATAATGTCTATCTCAAGTATCCACTATAATAAAAATATTATATTATTCATATAAATAATTTTAATTACAATTACCGGCCTGAATGTCCGAAATATATATATATATATATATATATATATATATATATATATATATATATATATATATATATATATATATATCCTTTCAGTGCAGGCAAGGGTTAAACAAGAAAACGGTGAAAATTTTATTGAATAAAAAGGAGAATAAGTGAAGACTGTTCAAAAATACTGGCGATGGTGATTGATGTCTTATTTAAATTTTGTAAGGATTATAGTTTACAGGAAAGCTAGTGCCAGAAAATTACTCACAAGCACGCATATATATATATATATATATATATATATATATATATATATATACACACACACACATATATATATATATATATATATATATATATATATATATATATTTTCGTCTGAAAAGAGTTAACGCGTACAATTCTTTTGTTTATTTTCCTTTCTATGTAAGGCTAATGTAAAAATAAGAGCTTGTTTTCTATTTTCAGTCTCTTTTTTTAAATTTTGCTTATTTCCTCTCGCCACTTCCTTTTATGAAGACGCCATCATAAATCTTTCTTCCTTTCATTTTCTGAATTTTCGTCTTCTAGTGTACTTTCCCTTTCTCTCATGGAACACAGGTCTTTTTTTTAACTGGCTTTTATTTACTGCTTGTTGATTTTATTTTTTTTTATATATATAATTTTTTGATATTTTCTACTCATTGATATATCTCTTTATTTTTTCTGATCATCATTTTTATATTTCAGGCAATTCTTTATCTCTATCACAAATACTTTCAATTTGCTATCAACATATCTATCTCACTTTATCTGTCAATCACGGTATATTAGTCTATTTATCTACCTACTTATCTATCTAAACATTTTCTGTTAACAACACATACGTTCATCTATCTTTCTCATAATATTCTATCACATTATCTATCAAACTTCCTACCTAACTATCTATTTTCATCACTAGCACAATCTTTTGATATCAATCAATTTATCTATCTATCAAAATAGCTATCTATCTATCTTACCATAGTTTTATGTAAAAAACGTTTCACTCGCTCATTTATTCATTCAATCTGATTTAGTTAATTTTGTCAATGCCTGCAATCTTTATACACACACGCAAAAATAGCTCTTATCAGATAAGGATAGATAGATATATAGATACATATGAGTTACTGTATCCTACCTCTTGTCCAATCCCCATTCCGATGCAATTAACCCTCCGCTCAGTTGCCGCCATCTTACGTCATGCTATTGCGGGCTAATGTTAGTTTTGGCGCCAAAGTAAATGCGCGATACTTTGAAGTATAGAAAGTACAAGCGACGGTAGCGCGGGAAAAAAGTAACAATTAAAATAGAAATAAATGATATTCACCAAATTACATTCTCTGTAGACGTTGATACATTGCCTCTGTGTATTATTTCAAAAGTGAACTAATGGATTGTTTTGTCTTTCAACTTGAGCCATAATTCCACTTCCGTGATATTTATTTTTGTTCTTTAATGCATTCGATGCGGTGTTGGCTTCTGTGAAACTCAAGGATAAAACCCATCGCTGTTTTGCTTTTTGGATTTTTTTTATAAGAGTGACTACTAATGCATATTACCGATTATATGCTTGCGCATTTGTGTAAATGCGTTTGTAATAAGCTCTGTTCAAGCTGGTACGTGTGTGTATGTGCGAGCAAATTTGGAGTCAGTATTATATTGCATGTACGTAAACAATACTTACTTTTAATTAAAAAATAATAACATTAAAACTAAAAGACATAAATATATTGGCAAACAAATTCATATATATATATATATATATATATATATATATATATATATATATATATATATATATATATATATATATATATATATATATAGGATCAATACAAATATGAAATTTGAGTTATTTTATATTCCATACCTCTACTCAGAATATCGTAGACGAATCCTTGTACGCTTCAGTCAACTAGTCAGGATATACAAGAAAATGTCAATCAATTTTGGTGTTTTGGTTAATTATACATTAAAGTAAAAAGTAATTCATGTGCTTTCTATTAGTGTTAGGTTGATTTGATTTGTGTGTGTGTGTGTGTGTGTGTGTGCGCGCGTGCGAGTGTGTGCGCGCAGGCATGTACGATATAAAATGATAGTTTTAAAGTAGGCTACATTTTTGGGTTAAAATTCTCAATATCAGAAATAGAGCGTATGTAAAAATATGCCCTTGTCATAACATTTAAGAATGAAAGACAGTCTACAGACATATACAAGTTTTATATATATATATATATATATATATATATATATATAAAAAAAAAAAAAAGTGTCAAAATGACCTCTGTCTAAAGTTATATCAAACCAGTTTTATTAATTGGCTACTTATTTGAGTTTAAATATAATTTTAACTAAAGATAATTTATATATTAGTTTTAGATTTTCTTATACATACATATATATATATATATATATATATGAAGAAAAATATACAGAAAAAACAAACAAAAATCTTAATATATAATTATGCTGTATTAATGTTAATATAAAGTCAACGTCGGACGTTTCGGTCTATTTTAGACCATCATCAGGACTTATTTATAAAACATTATTAACATTAGAACATATAAAATTCAACATGAAAAAGACGATGGACATAAGAGCACAACTAATCCAAACAGATAACTGAAATTTTTATATAAGATCAGCGTTCCGTGATCATATTTTAAACGGAACGCTGATGTTCTAATGTTAATGGCTACATGATAAATCTCTTATTGCAATGTGAAGCGATGGAAGCCGAGATCTCAGTTGTTTGTTATTTTTTTTTAAATCTAAGAATGACGTTGTTTATTGATTAATTGATTTGATTTTTTACTGCTTATCAACCCTTTGCCTGTTGTTTAAATCCAGGAAAGTTTTTTTTTTTTAGATTTTTAAGAACTTTTTAGAGATAATGATTTAGTAATACAAGTCTTACCCATAGCTTGGGTAGAAGACGTAGCTTCATACCTTTCCTCAGGTTATTTGCGCGTAAGTGAATAAAAAGAAACCAGCTGGAGTTGGAACTCGGCTCTCGAATTAACAATTCTGAGCCATTATCCTTTACACCACCCGCACATCATTGCTTATAGAACCTAGTATTGCCACACTGTCACCATCTAGGTACTGACCAAACACGATTCGGTAGATCATGATTAGTGTCTACTTGAAAATATCTGTGTTCACTTTTCTTGAATAAACTTTCATTTTGTTTGATCGAGAATGAAAACTTGTCTGGACGTAATCTAAACCAATCTGCAGCTTATGTGGCGAGCAGATGGAATGTGCCATGTACAATATAAGTTCTATAAAGGAATCAGCCTGACGTATCTACAGCGTCAATGAATATTTGATTTTGTTTTGATTAACACACGAGTCATATAATGGCATGTTCTAATGAAGAAAATCAATACAGAATATTAGAATTATTTGTGATTTCATCGGTTGCACTACGCTGACTTCTTCATTACAAATAGAGTTCATAATACCTGTTTTTATTCAATTATATTCAACCTTTTTTGAAATAGCAGCTCTATGTCTAGAGTTTCAGATTATTCATTGTAATAATCAGAATATCATGTATTATAAAACTTATAATATATTATAAATATATATTCATATTATAATATATATTTATATTATAATATATATTTATATTGTAATATATAATATATATTTATATTATAATATATATTTATATTATAATATATATTTATATTATAATATATATTTATATTATAATATATTTATGTTTATATTATAATATATATTTATATTATCATATATTTATATTTATATTATAATATATTCATATTATAATATATATTTATATTATAATATATTTATATTATAATATATTTATATTATAATATATTTATATTTATATTATAATATATATTTATATTTTAATATATATATATTTATATTATAATATATTATAAATATATATTTATATTATAATATATTATAAATATAAATCTTATTAAATATTAAATTTTGGCATTTCATCTCAAAAGGGTGTCTAATCCGAAATAAAACTTCATTTAGACAAGAATTTCTAAGAATGACTAGATTTTTTAAAAAATAGCAAGAAAGTCCTCTAAAGATTATCCCTTGTTGTCATTCGAAGGATACAAGAAAACTATTATATATATATATATATATATATATATATATATATATATATATATATATATAATCTAATATAATTGAAAAGCTATTTTCTGATGTTAATGAACGTTGGTTGTGAGTTTTCTTTAAACAATAACTCAGTTATTTATAATGTCAAGTAACCGTTTCTTTTCTACACACCTTTATTTTAACAAGCAATTAATCAAATCACAAAGCGAGTGAGAGCTCCATATTGTTGTTGTCAAAACAAATCAGATGCAGAAATTTAAATCCTTTGGTAGTGTAGTAACGGACGTCGGGAAATGTGGCACAGAAATCCGAAGGCATTAGACATCAGAAAATATTGTTAGAAACAAAAAAGTAACGTTGAAATATTATGTAATAACTAATGTCCTAGGTGGCAGTTGATAATTCTCTTTATAGATGAGAAAGTGACATGAGGCGAACGTTATAAATGCCATGGGCCGAAGATAGAAACAAGAATTATTGATTGAGGTATTTATTTGTTACGGTATATCAACCCTGGCTGTGTTATTCAAATCTGAAACTTCCGTAGCGCCAACGAACACCCGTTGCCACGTTCGTAATTCTCGTTGTAGTAGAGACTTTATAATATCAGCTACATCTATAATACACCGTTGAACAATGATGGTGTCAGACGCCTTCGAATAACACTCACACTAATAGTACTTGCTCGATAATACTCACTCGAATAGTAATCCGTATAGCGAAATCGTATAGAGTATAGCGTTCCGTATAGTAATAGAGGATAGAGCAGAAATGGTGATCCGAATAGTAATAGAGGACAGAATAGAAATAACGATCAATGAGACACACTCTACCGCCCATATATGCGTTTTCTCTATGGTCACGTGGTCTACTAATTAATAAATGGGATCGCCCGTGTTTGCTCACCGACGATCTATGTTCAAACTCAAGTGTCGGCAGTGACACTTTATTACTATATAACAGAAATATATTTAGATGTATAAGATATTTCTTTGCAAAAGTATATTGCATTATTATTTTTGAGAATAACCATTTTTCCAGATACAAGCGTCACTAATTAACCGATAAATGGGGGATGCCTTAGTACCTTTTGCAAAGGTTTATGTGCGTATGCGAATGTAACAAAAATGGCTGGAATTCGAACTCAGCCCTGCATTTTCTTAGTCTGAGTCATCATCCATTACACCACCTGTACACCCAAGAACAACGAGAAAAATTTTTCAGATAGATAATGAGGATAGAATGCTAAGAGAATTTAACACTCACAGGACCTATTGAAGGCAAAAGAATAAAGAGGAAAAAGTGAGTAACTTATTTAAGACAGTGTAAATGAGATGGCAGAACAGCAACAAAGAAGGATAGCAAAGGGTAAAATGTTACTTTCAGCAACAAAAGGCTGGAAGCTGTGGAGAGCTATGAATGCCAACGTCCTGAATGAACATAACATATAATGAAATCGATCATCATAGAAGAGGTTTTCGATACCGAAATTCTACGCCAAATCGGGCTCTGGGTTTGCGAGATTATTTCAGTTTGTTTTAGTTTTACCAGAATATTTCAAACTAAATTCTGAATTTTAATTAATCGCAAAAATAATCGATTTTCAGAGTTTGAAAAATTCCCAGTTTCGGAATGAAAATAGGATGGTCTTTCTGCAGCAATAACAAGTTCATTTAAAATGCCTATTAATATCTTGTAAAATCCACCATAGTATAAAAGGGTGTGCCAATAAATCCATAACATAACGCATTATCTGAAATTTGTACTGAATATTTCACTATAATACCTGCTCAATATAATTAGTATTCCGAAGTCCAATGTCAAGGAAAGATATTATGAAAATTAAATACTTTTTTCATCATTAGACCATGGATTTATTGGCGTGTCTCGGTATTTAAAGAGCTTGGTTTTGTTCGACGCATCACTATACGGAAGTAAATGGAAAATATTGTATTCCTACCATATAAGAAAGCATGCCTGGCATTAAAATCGATCTTTGAAATTCTGTTTCTTACTTGGGTTTGAACATTCAGTATTAAACCAGTAGTTAGTAATATGCACCAAGCTCTGCAACTATAAAGACCAACGTCGTGTATATGAGAGAAAAGAATATATCGGTTTATAACTTTGATGTTACTTTGGATTATTTTTCTCTGTGGCATATTATAGGCAGATTTCTTCTGTGTTGATCAAAGAAAAATGGAAAATTATCCACGATAATTTGGCGAAACCAAGAAACGTTATAAAACCGCTCAATAAATTTATAGTTCTTGCTATGAATGCTGTTTTCATCTGTTGGATTTTGCATTGTGTCTCATTTGTTGAAAAGAACGAACAGAGTTCTTTGAGTGTTGCGCTAAATGTGACTCTTTTTTTAGTTATTTTCTTATTGGAATTGTTCGCATTTTTTAATGCCCAATTGTGAGCTAATGGCATTTAGAATTCTATACATCAATATATATTACATGTTATTAGAAGACCCGTAAAGGCATAATATAAATTGTATAAAACTGTGAGTTTTTCTGTTCTTTCTCTCTCTCAGTTGTTCGTGCTTTGACTAAAAATAAGATCTACCAATAAACGGACTAATATTTGTCTTCATTTTTTCTCTGAAATAGTATATAAATCAGAGTATATATATATTACTGAAAAATTCGGTTGATTGTTTCTCTGGCCTTCTTCTGCTAATTAATGTACATATGGAAGTGGGTCCCTTTTGTAATATTGTAATGCAACAGTCTTTGAACCAAGTTTTACATCAGACCCAAAAAACAATTCCAGTGTTGACCTAGGATAGACCCCGTCTGCTGAATGCAGATTCACGGGAGCACATAGCTGCATCCGGCTTTGCAAGCGTGGTAGATATTCGTAATAAGGGCACTTATATTAACAACCGTGCTAGAGAAGTGTTGGGTAGTATCTCATACATCTCCGATCAGAATGTAAGGTCGATGTTTGATTGTGGGTCATATAGGAACTCACCACACGCACAAGACGAGAATAAACGACGAAATCAGGCGTGAAATAAAATATGTTATAAAATGAAAGATTGAAAACACGTGTTCTTTATTAGATCACACGTGTAATCATTTAATTTATACCACAACTTCATTAAACTGTAAATTCCTGGTAATGTAATACCGTAGCCTCACCTCACTAGTATTGCTGTCGTGTTTTCCGAAGCAGTTATTGTTTTACCAAGGCGCTTTTGAAATCGGATTTATCCTTCTGGGCCGGTTGCTATGTCTAGAGATTAATTTGGGGAATAGAAGAAATAGGTTCTTATCCTTACAAGGGTATCTATACGGAATTTAACTCGCCATGAGAAAACTAATTCTGTGAGGTTAAGCACTACGCTACCCGTACATCTGTTAATTAGTGAAGCTCTTAAATAAATATTTTCAATTATTTGTTTATATCCAAAACAAATCACTGAATATCTAATTTTTCTGCAGAATATTGTAGACAATGTGGACAAAAAGCAATAATAAAATATATTATCTTTAATCAGTGAGATCTCAGACCGGACTCATATACGATCATCCCTAATCAACACAAATCGTAGCAAAATGTGGTACACAAAATAACAGATACGAAAAAAAAGCGATATCTACTCGGCGTGTGCTAATTTAAAATCCAGCAGACGTTAACAGCTTCAACAGAAAAAACTAACACTTTCTCGTAGTAGCATCTGATAAGGTTATTTATTATACCTTCCTCAATAATACCAATATACTTTACTTATACACATCATCTGTACATTGGCCTAGGGATGGGAAGCAGGAACGTTGTTTTATATTAGTACATTCGTTTGGGATGTTGTATGGAATACTTAAATGACCAGTGCCCATCTCTCTATATCTGGGCTTGTATATGAAATCATTAAATAGTTTAAATAAATCCGCCACTAGCATCCTCGAAATCAACTCTATGCAAGGATCAAGTCATTCCACGTCAGTGATCTTTAATGAGTATTATTCCGGGGCTGTTAATCGATCTCCAGAGGATTTAGATAGTGCAGTGGTGGATGTTAATCAAAATATTGGCATTCCACACTGCTACAAACGAAACATTAAGAAAATAATGGAAAAATGCAATAATATTTACTGAACATCAGATACACATTTTTTCTGACGTTTTTTTTTTTTTTACTAGAAATATTTAATTTTTAGTGGAAAGCAGCACTGTCTGTTCGGCCAATGAATACTGAATGTTTCCTTATAAAGTAACGGTTTATATTCTAATTAATATGAACTTGAAAATTATTTCCCAGGCAGTACGATTTAACATGGTTCAAGCGGTATGGAGCAGAGTACTATTAAAGCCAGCAGAACTATACTCTTGGTCTGTTGCTGGCTCAGTATTCCTAGTACGTCTAGCATTGATCCTGAGTCAAGACGGAATAAGTGTACGTTACAAGAGAACATGTGTTTGTCATAAATATCGTAAACTTGGTGTGTATCCCCATGTTTCCGCATAAAAAAATCTATAGTTTCCGCTCTTCACCTGACCACTTGCAACAAGCTGATTTTTTTTTCCGATTTTTTTATGGTTGACGTCTTCAGCCACGATCATCACATGCATTTTCATTTATTCTTAGATAAGAAACTCATGTTAATGCTCTCGATAGGTTTGAAAGGGAATTGAAAATGATAGTTGACAGGTGCCGCCTATGAGTTCTTCATTCATTTATGTCGCGCTACGCAAATATATTCTCAAATGCCTACCGCAGCGTCTTGTTTATATATATATGTTGTCTTTTGTTGCTTCCTTTGTATACATTATACTGGAACACTACCAAATTGTAGAGAGAAATGAACCTGACTTGAAAATACATATTCGTATTTTTCCCAAGGTATAGGAACTGGACTTTGCCACCAACGATAAATACAAACTTGTCTCAAAACACGTGGTATACACAAAACGTATATCTTTACAGTAACATGGATTGATCGAATACATACATAACTAACTTACATAATTAATTAACTTACATAACTAACATACATACATACATACATAACTAACTAACTAACATACATACATACATACATAACTACCTAACAGACATACATACCTAAATAACTAACATACATACATACCTAACTAACATACATGCATACATACCTAACTAACATACATACACACATAACTAACATACATACATAACTAATTAACTAACATACATACATACCTAATTATCATACATAAATAACTAACATACATGCATACATACATAACTACCTAACTAATATACGTACATACATAACTACCTAACATACATACATACATAACTACGTAACATACATACC
>CAHIKZ030000335.1:4885000-4947500 GCA_903632075.3 Acanthosepion pharaonis | reverse complement strand
CTCATCTTCACGAACAGTGTTCTCGATGACATCAGTTCCCTTCTAATTATGTATGCTGATGACACAACTAGTTTCTCCTGTCATAATAGTAAATGCGAAATCTAAGTCATATTGTCCTTTTACCTTACTAACCTCTTTTCATTCGCTTTCCTTCCCAGTGACCCCTTGCGTTTTAGTGATATTATCGCCTAACAATAGAATATAATGATTATCCTTGTCTACTTCCTTTTACTGAAACGCTCGAATATTGATATATTTCCCAATATGAGCAACTGCCGTGCATATGTATATAATAGGAAAGAATAATTATTAATAATCATATTATTCAACGAAATATTAAATACTTAAGGCTATTCAAAAGTACCAACAACTAAAATACATATTCACATACAAGTGAAAGAGAAAATAACATAATCATGATTTTCACATTCCACACGACTTGACACAAAGCAAAACTTTACGAGGGAAAACCCCCGTCGACACTGGAAAGAAGGGATAACAGCGACATGAGATGAGAAACTTTTTTTTTAATTTCTTTTAAATATTTTATAAATTTTAAACGAATGTAGGACCAGCTGCTTAGTCAATGAACGCCGAATATATCCTCATAAGGAAACGGCTAATATTACCATTACTGTTGCTGTATCCATATGTGTACATGCGCGACGTCTGCGCAGAACCACCTAATGTTCCAAAATTTTAACTGGCCATTTTAAGAAGTTGGCTATTTTCTAGTTAATCTGTTTGCCATGTTAATTCTTTCGTTACGTCTGAAAATGAAATGAGAATGTCAAACATTAAAATATTACATTCGCTTGTTTATTTTATTTTATTAATTTTTTTGAGAGGGTGAAATTGTGTTATCGATTTGGCCCCAGGCAAGGCAGTAAAGCCACTAAGACACAGAGTGTGGAAGAATTAGAAAACAGAAACATTGATAAGGAGCGAGAACAAAAAGTGACTAATCAAGGACAGTTTCCCATTTCTCAAATTCTTGGATCAGCCTGTATGTGTGGAGGAATATCCATAGGAATTTATTCATCTGTTTGTTCTCAACACGAAATCGCGTCAATTCTTCCTCGTATATAAAATAGTTTACAACTTTACCGGTCTTGTAATTTATATGTTTTCTTTTCTTTTTCTTTTTTCCAAATTTATTGAGTTTCCTTTTTCGTCCTCATTTTGCCAAATCAGATCGCACACCGCTATGCAATTTCTGAATGGAAATAGATCGGCAAACTAATTTAAAAAAAGAGAATTTTTCTGTGTTCTTGAATAAATAAGACAAAGCAAAAAAATAAAATAGACCTTTTTCTGATTTAAATCCCCTCTCTCTTTATATACAATGTCTTGTCTTTTTACAGGTACTTCCAGCTTCTCCAACGGATTTGAGAAATTCGTGATATTTAATGCCAAATTTAGAATCTGATAGCAATAAGACTTGTAATCGGAATCACTCGCAAGTTTTTTTATATTTTGATTCTGTTTACCATGTTTAAGTGTATAAATAGTGATTTGTGCGTAGCACTGACGCTTTCAATAGAGATTGACTTTCACCAAATCTCTCATTCGCAGGTGATTAGCCATGTAATGTCATTATTCCTATTATGACTTTACGAATATAAGTACAGTACTAGATTGGCAGATAGGTCTCCTTTTTTCCGGTTGAAATCGCTTGATGTGAAAATAAAGTCTATTTCTTCTCAAGCACTTCTCGTTTGTAGAAGAGTTTTCTGGCTTCATGCTTTCCAGTTAACTTTGTTCTTCAGAAATGTAAATGGATTGCCAATCGTTATCTTCTGTCTCCTTGAATCCTATTATTTTCTTGTTCTCTGTCATCACTAATATTCTGAGATCTTAGTAAGTCTCAGTAACCAGACTGAGTGTCTTTATCGCCTTGCTTGGGGTGAAATCACACACACGTTATATGCACATATAGGTAGATAGATAGATATTGTAAAGTAGTCATTCAAAGAATAAATCAATAGAATTAATGAAATTATTGGCGAATTCACTTCACTAATAGATTAGATAAGACCTTAACTCACTGAACCACTGTTTTTATTAATTGTACAATAGATTAGACGTCGGTCCATATTGCCAGTACTTTCGGTAAAACATTTGCCATTCTCAGGCGTAGATGTTATTTTTTCTCAATTTCAGGTAATTTCGGGTAAAAGTCCAAGACGAAAATGAATGTGATACTTGTCGAAAAATGTTTTATTAAAAGGTATGCTATTATTAACATTTCAGAATTTTTTGAACGTGCAGTAATGCGACGCTAGTTTTTTTTTTTAATATTATAGTAAATTAATTCATGAATTCTATTTTTGTGGGTTTTTTTCCGTTTACAATATTAATTAAGATGCATTATTTAATAAATTTAAAAAGAATCGATCTGTAGTAAAAAAAATTTCGAAATCTTCTGGAACGTTGCTCTAATGATTGTACCAGTTACTCCATGTCACGTTAAAATTAATAAAAGCAAGGATCGCGTAGTTCAGCGAGTTAATACCTTATTTAATCTGTTAGCGAATTCGCCATTAATTACATTAACTTTAATGATTTATTCTTTGAATCCCTACAATATTAAGCTGCATTATTTCATACATATACATATATATATATATATATATATACATACATATAATATATATATATATACATATAATATAATATATATATATATTCAATTTATTTTAAGATATTCTGTTTCCGATATTTCCTGTTGCTCCACTGAATATAATAAGCACGATGGTTAGAGTGAATATCCAAAATATCCAGTTCTCGAGATTTATTATTTATTTAATTATTTCTATTAAAAATGGTCCTTCTCAATAGTATTAAACTCCTCTTTATGTTACATGATCATGCGATGGTTTCAGTAGCAAGTAGATATTTACGGGGTGAAGATGATTGTCCCATGTCCAAATTGTTTCAAATTCAAAGTGTTCCTTCTCATAGTGATTGCTCACTAAAGACAGAGAGTTCAGTCTGCCCTGCTATTTAAACCATAGCTGGGTGGAAAGAGATACCTTCATGTCGTTTCCCCACTTGTATTTCTACGAAAGTGACCACAACACATTCGATCAGAGTTTCCATCTCGAAACACTGAACCCATTTTCCCAACCGATAATCAACTCGATACACACCGAACACTGATCGTATCGAGAAAATTGTTCGAAAATATTCGAAAGAAATTATTGAGAAACATTTATTCGAATCGTAAAGTGTTTGAATGAAAATTAATCAAAAGAACAATTATACTAAACGACAATTATTCGAAATACCTATGTTTGAAATACGTATGTGGTCTTGCCTTGAGAGAGTCAATGTTGATTTACCTAGAACTAAACGCCCTTGAAGGATGGCATAGGGCTTTTTTACAGCATGTGTCATTCCATCATCCTACACTATTGAAATTATTAGACTCTCATAAATGATAACATGACTTTTCAAAAAAATTATATTACAAACGTAAGAGCAGATTCTAAAATATCAGTAGCGCCAAGAAATACCGAACTAAATGGAAAACTTGAAAATTAGTGGCATTCTCTGACGAATACGCTTCAGTAACTGACTATTTGCGTGCAGTAGCTTATAAGGATTTTTTCTTACTAAATTGTTTTATTAACGATAGTATTTATTTCGAATAATTACCATTCAGGTTTTTTTCTCTTAAATTTTACAATTTCATTACAATGAAAAATTTTGCATTTCGAATGATTATCATTTAGTATAATTATCCTTTTGATTAATTTTCATTCAAACTATTTACAATTTGGACAATTATTTTCAAACAATATCGCACTGATCCGCTTCAGCAACAATATTTAATGTTATATACATATGTGAATTTACTTTTTTTTTTTAAAAAAATAATGGAAGTCTGATATTTCATTCTCAAGAGTATTCTAAATCTGTTTATGAAAGACAAATTCCCTTATTAAATGAAAGGCCGGATGCATTTCAATATCATCATAGCAAAGAAATGAACTCTAGGTCTTTAAAACACAATTCGCACTCTCCTCAACAATTTGGGGATCTGTATCGTATCGGTCTTTCTTCAGCTCCTGAACTTCTCCATCTTTATTACAAGAGTCCTCCGAACTGAATTTAATAATCGCGATGTTATGAACACTAACTCGCTGCCCGCAAACAATATGCTATAATTTATTTCTCTTCTATCATCTGTTAAAATGTTTGATTAGCTAAGTCGAATAATATCAGAATCAGTCAGAGTTTTATCATTTTCCTTTCTTTAGTGTACAACGAGTTGGATAGGACAATACTTACGAATTTATTATTATCATTATTATTATTTTTATTTTCTTTGATTTCTGGCGTTTACACATTTCTTTCCGGGTCCCGCCCAGGGACCTAAGTTTAGAAATGGCGTCATGACACTTTCCACTGACAAAAAAAAAAAAAAAAAAATTAAATTACATAGATAAAGCCCTTCGTAAGGTGTGGGCTGTACTTGTCAGAACAATTTTTGTATCTCCTTGAGGCATGGACTTCCAGGAATCCCTTCAATTAGTCTACTGCAATCTTTTCCAACCAGTCCTAGGGCTCCAACTACAACAGGGATTATTGATGTTCCCATATGCCACATTTTCGAGATTTCTATTTCAAGGTCCTTGTACTTTGACAACTTTTTGAATATCTTCAAGGATACATTGCAGTCAGCAGGGACTGCCATATCAATAAGGAGGCATCTTTTTTGTTTGTGGTCTTTAATAACAATATCTGGTCGGTTGGCCTTGATTGTTCTGTCAGTGTGTATTGTGTAGTCCCATAGAATTGTAACAGGTCCTATCTCCGTAACCGGGTCTGGGTGGTGTTCATACCAGTTTCTTTCAGTTTCCTTCCCGTAGAAGTTGCAGATTTTTCATCTTTTTGTCATATCGCGTTTTATATTCAGTGGGTGCCAACACCGTACAACCTGATACAAGATGATCAATCGTTTCTGGATATTTATCACAGAATCTGCATTTTGGGCTGACACAATATTTTAGTATATGTGCTTGATAATTCCTAGTTAGCAAGCATTGGTCCTGCGCAGCAAGGATAAAACCTTCAGTTTCCGCTTTCAACCCTGCACTACGTAGCCACTGATGGGTACGGGTTTTGTCTACGTCAGCTTGTTTGGTACGGGCAGAGTATTGGCCATGAAGCGGTTTATCTTGCCATCGCTTCTGTAGCTGGTCGGTTGCATTCGTCTTTGCTGTCTTTTTTAGGTATTTTGCAGTTTCAGCCGGTGTATTGTGCTGTAGTTGCATCTCTGCGCCCATTTGAAACTCCATTTTGAATTTGTTGGCTTCTTTCACTACGGAGTAAAGATTATTATTATTATTATTATTATTATTATTATTATTATTATTATTCCTTCCTTCCTTTCATTTTTGTTGTATACACATTTCCTTCATGGTTTAAGTCAGTATACACATTTCCTTCATGATTCTGGGGTCAGAAATGGCTTCATAATATTTCCCACTGATCATTTGTAAAAAAGAAAAACCTAAAAATCACACATCAGCTGCTTCTTATTAGCAGTAGTAGCAATAGTAGTATCTCCTTTGATTTGTGTTGTATATCATTTCATACCGAGTCCCAACCATAGATCCAAATTCAGAAATCTTATTTCCACTGATCATTTTTATAAAAAAAAAATGAAGATCATCCATATTTTACATAGATGAAGCTGCTGCTTCTTAATAGTCGACGTAATAGTAGTAGTATCATTATTACTTTTTTTGATTTGTGATGTATAACATTCCCGTCCGGGTCCCAACCAGAGACCTAAAGTCAGAAATGGATTCATGACATTTCCACTAATCATCTTTATATAAAAAAATTAGATCACACACATTCTATATAGATAAAAACTCCGTAATATGTGAATTGTACTGGTGAGTACAATTCTTTTATTTCTTTAAGACCTGGCCTACCAGGAATACCTTCAATTAGTGTATCCCAACCTTCTCTATTCAATCTGAGAGGGGGGTACAACTGGAATTACTGATGTCCTCATGAGTGACATTTGAGTTTTTCACTTCAAGATGCTTGAATTTTGATAGTTTTCTAAAGATCTTGAAAGATAAATTACAATCTGCAGGGATTATTATTATTATTATTATTGTTAAGGGGTCCACCCCTTTGTATACAAATGGACTCGCCCAGTGTGTACTTGTACTGCTGCCGGTGAATACCCGAGAGTGACAGTCAGACAGTCAGACAGTGAGAGTGTGAGGTAAACGCTTTGTAGGAGTCACAGTTGCGAGCACGTAGACTCAGAAGGAAGTCATACTTCGATACTGAATTTCCCAGACTGTATATATATTATTATTGCTACTAACCGCATTTCTGGATCTACTAACCGTATTACCAATTGTATTATTACGTCAATACATTTATTTGCTATATTTCATTCCTGCGTTTGTCATTCATTTTGAGACCGGATTACATCTCGGAATCCACAACAATTATTATTATCATCATCATTCTTATTATCTTTATTGGCGTTTTAATAGATGTTTTTCTGTTTGCATTTGAATATTTTTATGGCTCTGTTGAATGAAGCCATTGTGGTTATTAACACGCTGACTGCAAGAGGTCAATTACGAAATCTAACTTCAAAGAGTAACTTTATAATAGTCAACTTAAGAAATAAATTACTTTTATGTGTTGATTTATAGCTTCAACTGGAAGTCTTAACAGTGTTTTCACACTAAAAGTATCATTGCGAATAAACACGTTATTGACGCCCACAAATGAAACTGACTCACAAAATACCAAGCACGAGATAACTCGTAGTCGGCGTCATAATAAAATCTGTCAATGTATTAAACATTATATTAATACAATTGCTTTCACAATATTAGCATCTTTACGAAAGTTATACTCCGACATAGATGGAATATTGCTGCAATGTCTGCGATAGCGCTGTTTAATCTTCGCATGCCTTAATGTTCCATGTGGGGACATGATATATCTATCATTTACCCTACATTCCTTATCCCTCAATTTGGAAGCCTATCGCCACTGTCATGGTAAATTTCCGTATATAGTCCATTCTTTAGCGCAAAACCTACGTTGCTACGCCAACATTACCTACGCAGTCCCTTGGTAAGAAGAGAGTTCCACCCTCTAAATCTTCCATTCAAGAACCACTTTTTTGTGGTAGAAATTCTACATGCATTCTCCAAGAACACTTCATGCCTAAAGCCTTTTTACCCTCGTAATATTTGGCTTCTAACTGCTGTTCTTACGGAACAAACAAAAAAACCACATTAACATTAATACGATTCTAAAAAGATACAAATACGTGGGATATTATTATCGAAAATTTCTGTTCGAAACTCTGGGATGTAATATTCAAACTCCTCATCCCGTAATTCATATTTTTATATCACCATTTTACCGAAACAACGATTTACTCAATTAATAATTGCGAGTGCATTCTCTGGTGCAACCGGGAACGGGGCGAGCAATAACTGATCAGTACTAAAATAAGAACAAGATCATATAACACTAGACATAGGCAGTGGTACATGAACAATATACCCCAGTAGATTAAATAAAAGGTGTAGTTCGAAATGCCCTATAAGTTACCCGGATTGACGTATACCTGATGTAGGCCGTGGAGCACAACAATCGAAATGTGATAGCAACAAAATGTCGAGGACATCGAAATGCTCATTTATGATGCCATGTAACGAATATAATCATTACATTCATATTACTAAAACGTTAGTGGGATTAATGTCAATAATACTAAAGAAACGCAAATATACCGCGTGTAACAGCAAAATTGTCCAAATGGTCTAACATCAAATTTCTCCAATTGTTAGATTAACCTTTGAACTGTTGAATCTTAGAAAAGATTAAAGATATCTTACTGGAATTCTCCGAGGTTTTTATAATAGTGTTGGACTCTACTTTGAGCAATAATTCCAAGGCCATTTTCCAACTTATTCGAGATGATATTCGCCTAAACTTCAAACATTTTTGTCCTGGACTAACAAGGTGCCTCACAGGTTTTACATACGATTTCATTTTCAATTGTTTTTACATTGCTCTTTGGTCTGTCGTAGATAAAACTTCTCTAGAGTATTGAACTGTTACATAATATTAGTCCTCGTATATGACAGCAAATTCTGGACAGACACTTAAAGCAACAGAAATAGTTCTACAGAAAGATGCTGAGAATACCATGGACTGAATACGTGTACAAGTAAGTTTTAGAGAAAAAGGAAACAAAAAGGATACTTATTGAAAATCAGAAAGAGTCAATTGAAATTTCTAGGGCACACAATGAGGAAAGAGGGCTTGGATATTTTGATAGTCACAAAACATATTGAATGCAAAAAGAGCAGACAAAACGCATAATATATGTAGCAAACTTGAGAAAATGGATGGCAGAACAGGTTTGAAGTGAGATTGAACCAGAATAAAAATTTTATTAAGATTTACAAAGGTCAGGAAATTATGGAGAACCATGCTGGCTAATGTCCGCAACGGGCGCAGGCCATAGAAGAATATTCCTTCTACTGATTCTTTGGATATACTGCATATATTCGCGTATTATGCAACTTGAAGACCTAACTTGAAGCTTATGTTTTAAGTGGATAGCATCCTACACGAGACATAAAATTAGCTTATGTACTGTTGTCCCTAGCAACCCGTTCGACCAAACTATATATACATTTACTGTAGTCAAATTAGATTCAAAATTAGGTCTACAAAGGTCGCATGATACGCAAAAATATACGGTACATATCTTTTTCTTATCATGAACTGTAAAATAAAGAAATGACAATTTGGTGCCATGCTCGTTTGTATTTTAATGTAATATTTTACTTTCTTAGAGTTTTCTTTTATGCATACATATACAGTATATATATATATATATATATATATATATATATATATATATATATATATATATATATATAGCATTGATTATTATATAATTTAATAAGACTTGTGACGACAGGGCTCCCAATGAAGCCTATTGGATAAAACGAAGCGTATAGGATTTCTCTAAGCGATGAATTTTAAATTGTTTTAATAGCTTACCAATATAAGAGTTTTAATATATCTTCTCAAAATAAATAATATTTAGAATATAAAAGACAAATAAAATGCCAGGACCCAGATCGATAATTTAAAAATGGGTCTATAAGCCAATAATCTGAGTTCTTGAGAAAATTAACAAGTCCATACAAGAAAAGAATAAACTTAGATAAGTTAAAATTGATTTGGGAAGATTCCAATCGGATTTGGGATATTTTAGAAGTATTTTTATTTTCCATTACTTCCACCGAGTACATTTTCTTATAAAGAAATATTCTATTGCTTGAGAAAAAATCGATCAAAAGCAAGCAAATTTCGCTATAATATGTTCTAAATTCATTGAATCTTGTTTTCAGAGATAACTCGCTCACGTGGCCCTGTGCCAAACTAAAGTATCTGCTATAAGACCCATAAGGACTCTGGTTGAAGTTTCTACAATCCTATTGTTCCACTAAGTAGGAGACTGATGTCACATCCAACTAATTTACTCTTAGCAAGTGTTGCTTTACTGTGGAAGATGTTCTTCTATATGACGACAACTTGTTCTCATCAGAAATTCAATGTTCTCCTATTGCTAGACAAAAGAGCTTACTGTTATACTATTTAACCCAAATCTGGTAGAAGACATAGATTCAGACCTTTACAAAATCTATTTGCGCAAAAGTGAACTCGACTAAAATTCTCATGGTCTTCTCGGTAGACATTAAATCAGCCATACATCTAAGCTTTATATATGTTCTACAGTCTATATATATACCAAACATCTCCTAAAACAAGATTTCAAATAATCAGGAATGAGTATATGAAGATGGGCTTGCGCCAATTTTCCCAGTAGGGATACATTCCGGCTACACTTAGAAGAGTTAGATAAGCCAATTGGAAAGAAATTAACACGAGAAATAACAAGAGAATCGGGCTTACGGACATATCACGTTGAAACACCGTTTCCTGTACGATCACTGAAGTTAAGCAACATCAATCCTAGTCAGTAACTACCGCTTGGAAATACCATGTGTTGAAATCTAGGATGCGCGTGTGGCGTAATGCATAATGGGTCAGAATTGTTAATCGGATAGCAGTGTTCCAATTCATGTTGCGGTCGTTATATTCAATTATGCACAAATAACAACTGAAAAGGTATAAATCCACCTCTCCTCCCCCTAGCTATGGGTTAATTAGTAAGACTAGTATCACTAAAGCATTATTATCTGGAAAAAATGTATATAATTTCAGCATATAAATAACCTACAACGGTTGCTAAGCTGTAAAAAACACGCAATGAATGAAAACAGGAGAATGCTTACAAATATATAGGGTAACGTGGGGAACAAAGTAACACCCTTTTCTCAAATTACCATACCCCGACCAAATTAAAGACAAATTCGGCTATTTCAACTGTACATGAAACTTAGAGTTAAGTGGATATTTTGATAAGGAGCTATTCTGAATATCATTCCAATTTAAATAGTTAACGGGGAAAAAATGAAAATTGTAAAATGTTACTTTTTACCCCACCAGTGGGGCAAAAAGTAACAGACAATGGGACACAATGTAACATGATGGGCTAAATTGTAAAAACTAAATATAGGACAATGAAACCACTCTGATACCTGATTTATGCTCCAAATACAACTATACTTAACTTTAACAAACATAAAATGGTAATTTGAAAAAAGTCTAAAAAGTGATAAATCTGTCTTACTATAATACACTATATACAACATGTGAAATTTTACTGACGTGCGTCCATTTTGGATATTCTATTCACGTTTGTTTTTCGTTGATATTCAAGCGGTGAGGCGAAAAAAGGTATAGTATTAGAAAAAAATTAAATAAGATCAAATGAAACGCTAAAATTAATATTTGAGATTAATATTATCTATTTATTGTTGAACAGTACTTTAACAAAAGTTATTAGGGCATATTTATTTCTATTTTATATCTTCACTAAAGCCTTGCGTAACGATTAACAATTTTTATACAAAGATTTTTTTTTTTAAATATCGTTTAATAGGGATCTTAATGTTTGTAAACTGATTTGATGCCATTTAAAAAAAAAAAAGTAAAACGGCCATCAATTTTCCTGAGCATCTTCCAGCAATATATACTCTGAATATACACTAAGCATAGAAAGCGGAAACAGAATCATTTATCTCCCTTGATAGAATAAAGCGTTCAATCCGAATTAAAGGAATAGGAAGAACAACAGCTGAAGAAAACCACCGCTGCAAGAACCGAAACGACGTGAGTATAAGAACCATTATGGCGATGTTCTTACAAATAGCAAAGCGTATGGTGATTTTCTAAGTGCAGATGTGGAACAAGATCAAAAGTATGGAGCCCACAGTGAGGATCGAACTCATTACTCAGTGGTAATTATTAACGAGACAAGCTCGTTAACTATTACACTACGAGGAGGTGCCCGTATAGCGAAGCGTATGATTGTTATTCTCATCTTAAAACATAGGATGCGTTGCCGATATTATTTTATTCTTAATCATTAGCCAATGGGTAAAATCTTAATTAAATCGATATAAACAGGAATTCATTAAAAGCTGTTTTTGACTAATACGCAATGATTTAGTTGTTTCATATGTAAAATTATAGAATGTATTCTACAAACGGTAAATATTGGCTGTGGTTAGTGGATAAATCGTGCCATTTCCTGAGACAGAAATTAAGTCTAATTATGTCTTTATAAGAAGGGAATTTTTTTTTATTATTCAAATATTGTTATTGATCTTTGTAGAGTTCAGAAAATTAGCCAAAAACATTGCAAACATTAACAAAAAAAAAAAAAAGATAAAAAAGAACTCAGATTTTGATTTGAAAATTCATGGGAGATGATTAGATTTCAGTGTACTAATGAAAATGGAAACTTAGTGCACAATCCACATTTTTCTAGCTTATCGATTTGGAATCTTGAACAAAAAATAAACATTCTCTACCAAGTTTTCCAAGATGTAGGATTTCAGATAAAAAAAAAATTCTAAATCAGAAATGATAACCAGGAATTGAAATTGAAATATGAGTAGTGATGGCACTTAAAAATTTAGGATTTAAATTTTTTTTAAGTTATAAATTATAAACACATCAAATACTTCGGCAAATGGATCAGTTATCACAAATTTAATAGAGGAATAACAAAACTGAACACTCTGTAGGCTGCGCTACGGGTTCTTCTGTCCAACCGTAACTCATATAGATATCATGTATGGCGTCCAATTGGTTGAGAGCAATCAGCAAAATACGGCACGCGTGCCACACCAAGCAATTTCCAATAGCACGCAGCGCGAATGACATCACGAGGTCCGAACTAATAATTACTACAACGCAGAGATATTTCGCTGTTTCAAAACTGCTCACTCGTTGGACTCCCATTAATAATAAAAAAGTAAAATAAACTTTTAAAAACAGTTTATTTCTATTAATTTGGTTTACATATTTATTTATATATTACTATATAAATATATTTTAGAACAGGTATCTTGACTTGTTTAAAAATACGTATTCTGTTGGCACAGTGAATGATTTTCAAAACCCTAAGTCGGCACATAATCAGTAAAAGGTTGCCGGTCCCGGATCTAAACCAATGTTTTTCAACTGGTGTTCCACGGGTTGCTAAAGGTTCTACAAGAAATAAATGGTACGTGCACCTTCGGACAGTTTTATTTAGTTTTAGATTCTCAATTTTGCTATACACGTACTGCATATTGATGGGAAAACATTGGTATTTATAACAAAGGCTTCGACCTCTTATATTATTTAAAATTATAATAAATTATTGGGAATCTATTTCGCCATGCCTATATGGCGTTTCTTTTATTTAGAGTTCCACAAGATTGAAAATAGGTAAAGAAATGCTGATTTAAACTATCATCTGTACATAATTGTTTAAAATAGATTAAAGAGAATGAAGCTGTAAATTCTTAAACACGACATTACTTTATCCAGACAAAAAATCTATAACATTAAAAACTTCTAACAGAACAATAAAAAACATATTTAGCTAGAAGGGCAAATGAGATTTTCGAAATCTTGACCTACCAAACTATCTTAGTGTTTGGAAGAAAACTTCTATTCGTACTAGAAAGAACGATAACAGCTAATTGACTTAAGAATCCTATTTTCCTGAAATCTGTTTTCCGAGATATTTTTTTATGAATTTCAACCGAAAATAACGCTACGCCTTCGGTTAATGAATGTCGAAAATCTCTTGTATAGAAATGGCTGTTTTATGTAATAGATGTCTTAAGCTAACTTCGTTTAATCATCTTATATATCAATTCCTTCAGAACGGTGCTCTCCACAACTTACTGTGACTTACGGCCGCATCACGTTGAAACACGTTCCAGTACGAGAGCGAAGTTAAGCAACGTCATGCCTAGTTGGTACTTAGATGAGCAACATCTTCAGAATATCAGGTGCTCTAAGTTTGCTTGTGATAATGAATAATGTTAATGGCTAAGGACTCTGAATTGTTAATCGGAGAGCCGAGTTCTGTTTCCCGTTTCGTTCGTTATATTTACTTGCGAGCAAATAACCTTGGGAAAGGTATAAACCTACCGTCTCCCCCCACCTATGGCTTAACTAGTAAGACTTATGACTAAATATTGTTATCTCAAAAAATTCTTACAAACTAGAAATATTTTCTGGCTTTAAATAACCTAAAAAATGTTGATAAAACCGTAGAAAACGAATCAGCCCATCAGGTTAACTGTGCTACAATTTTCTTATTATCTCTCCTAGTCTTTGCTCTGTGATCACTGGACGAAGACCGTTTCCCCTTTTACCACTATTTTCTGTCCTGCGAATGTGAATTTCTTCATGCCATTTTTTTTTAATGATGTGTCCAAGAAAATTCCGAAATCTCAATACATTTCACGCCGTTTTATTTTTTGAGATAATAGTTCTTTAGTGATATAAGTCTTACTGATTAACCCATAGAAGAGGTGGATTTGTGCGCGTAAGTGAATATAACAAACCCAACCGGAACTCATCTCTCCGATCAACGATTCCGAGCCATTATCCATTACACAACTAGCAAATCCTACTTCACACCACCTGTTATCACCATACAGTACTGACCAAACTTGACGTTGCTTAACTTTTCTCATTTTTTATTCTGTCTGTATTTTTATTTTATTTTATTTTTTTTTTTTTGAAAACTGGAATTTACACTAATCTCTTGACATTTCCGCAAACCTGTCATGGAATTTACCCTTTTGAGAAATACATTTGCCTGGATTAGAACACTGCTCGATTACAATTGAGCGAGACACTTTGCGATATTACACTTCTGATGCTGATGCAAATACCTGTGGAAAAAAAAAAGTAGACTAATGGGAGACGTAAATTTGATCAAATAGGAAGGTGCTGCATAATAATTAAGAAAACTAATTAAAGGGAATCCTTTCAATGCATCTGATTCGATTTTCCGAGAACGTGAAAAAACGAGATGTACAATAGAAAAAAATAGAGACTTAAAAGTACAAGGAAAAGAAAGCAAAAAAAAAATCGATTGGAGAAAATGAAAAACTCAGATTTCTACGTTCGGTTCTAATTTTTCTTCATCTACTTTCATCTTTTTTTTTTTTTTCATCGCACAAAGGGACATAATTCAGAGAAACTACGTCAAATAATTTCTCCTTCATATATGCTTCCTGTTTAGTTATTTTTTTATTCATTCGACCAGATTTATACATTTCTAAATCTTATGTTAACCCTCTGTCTCAGCGTCGCTCATACTCTATGTGATGATCTGGGAACTTCGAGGCGGTGTAATGCTTAGCAAGCTTGTCTTGCTAGAACAATTACTACTGAGTAGTGAGTTCGATTCTCACTGGGTGCCCCTTAATTTCGGCCTTGTGCCACATATAAGCTAGGCTTGAAAAATCTCTACATAAGGGCACTTCGAGGCGGTGAAATGGTTAGTAAGCTTGTCTTGCTAGAACGATTACGACTGAGTAGTGAGTTCGATCCTCACTGGGAGCACCATAGTTTCAGCTATGCGCCACATCTAAGCTACGCTTGGAAAATCTCTGCTCTTTGTGATGATCTGTAAGATGGCTTCCTGTATACGTCTCTCCTTGATCCGTGGTCAAAATGTGGGACATCAAATTAGGGTAGCAACATATTTCGGGAAACTCTGGATAAAATTTACCAAATCCAAAAAACTCGGGTAAAAACAAGTATTTACCATTTTACAACAAAACAATGGAAAATATTTTTGGTCTATATTTCTGAGATGATACATTGCAATTATTTATATTGTTCTCATTGCTGTCCTTATCTGTATTGCTATATTCACGATGTTTCGTTTGTTTTACGCTCTAGCCTACTTCAGGTGATTGGAATTTCTTAATGAGCCTTTATTTCATCCAACGGAGTAGATTGTTCCATGTGCCATGCATCTTCCGATGTTTTAGCTATCTCCCTTTAACTTAACTCTTAAATTTTTTGCTCACCACTGCAATAGCCAGGTATCGAACTCACAACTCTTTGGGTCAAATCACTGGAATTAACTAATGCTTTTATCTACTAGGGTATGTGTTCTTGGGTAGCTGAGTTAAATGAAGACACCTGGAAGTGGCATGGCACATAGAACGAGGATAATATATTCCAGTGGACGAAATAAATGATTCAGTTCGAAATTCCAACCACCTGAAGAAGGCCGGAACGTACAACGGCCGAAACGTTGTGAATATGACAATAAAGATGAGAACTATTTAAATAATGTAAACGAATATATTTTCGATATCTGCATTTAGGTATCAAACCCCAAAACTGTGAGGTATTATTTCAAACGTAGCTTTCCATTTGATAAGAATATGGTAAGATCATTCTAATAATGGAAATAGATAATGTTTTTGGTGATTACTTCATTCGACTTTTTATTGAGATATGTTCATATCCTGAGCAACATCGGTGTACTTTCATTACCTGATCAGTTTTCAGATAGAAAATTACAAATGTTTTGCATGAGCAATGTTACTATCTGTTAAGGGGCCTACCTCTTTTTCATACAAGTAGACACGCCCAGTGTGTACTTGTACTGCTGCCGGTGAATACCCGGTAGTGAGGAAGTGAAAGAGTGAGAGTGTGAGGTAACCGCTTTGTAGGAGTCACAGTTGCGAGCACGTAGACTCAGAAGGAAGTCATACTTCGATACCGAATTTCCCAGACTGTATATATATTATTGCTACTAACCGCATTTCTGGATCTACTAACCGTATTACAAATTGTATTATTACGTCAATACATTTATTTGCTATATTTCATTCCTGCGTTTGTCATTCATTTGAGACCGGATTTCATCCCGGAATCCACAACACTATCTTTGCTCAAAATATTCGTAAATCGAGTTTGAAATCTAAATATTTAGCCAAGAAATTAAGAGCTAATACGAGTTTAACTCTAAGTTGATATATATATATATATATATATATATATATATATATATATATATATATATATATATATATATATATATCTTTTAACTCCATAGGCCGGATTTCAAATCAAGTTTTAAATAGGATGATTCTATTTTTTTCAAAGCAAAACATATTTTATACAAAGTTGTAGTACATAATTGTCTCGTACAACGGTATTTATATTTTTTTCAGGGTCGTTAAGATCCCTACTTGACAAAAACCGAAGAGCCACACTTACAATATGATATATAATTCAATATATTAAGAAATAAATATATGTAAAAAAAAATGATATTTTTCGTGTTAGTGTGTAAAATAATACAGAAAGCTTAATTAATACCCATTCATGTGCTTTCCTGCCCTACGCAGTTCGTTTTTAACCATTTCACTCCAGACAAGGCGGATATTCCACGAGCACGCAGGGTGTTACAGGCTAATTAAAGCGAAAGAGAAAACTGAAATTAAGGAATGAATTGAATTAAAGACAGAAGATGGTGATTGATATTACATTAAAATGTTTGAAAATTGTAGTTACCGGGGAAGTATTTAAACGAAAAGGAGTTCCAAATATGGGAAGTGTGAGAAAAACTGTAGAAGTGGCAGTTACATTTACTTATTACGACAGTAAATGGTTTGAATCTAGATGCCAATCTTGTAGCACGCTTAAATTCATGTAGTTGGAGCGCCAGGAAAAAATGATCCAAGCATTTGCAATGAAAATATTTGTAGAAAAGACAGAGGGAAGTCACACCACGTCAGAGAGAAAGAGACTGATGTCGAAATGCCAAGTTAGGGTCGATGACATTACAGAACCTTTTTTGAATTTTGTCAAAAATCTCGAGATGATTAGCAGGAACACCTGACCAGATATGACAGGAGGTTTTCAACAGACGGACGAATGGTAGATTTGTAAATATGCAAGATGATTCTGACGAGAAAAAACTGGCACGGCACAATAACCCAACTTTCCTTGCATTAGATGCAGCTATTGATTCTTCAACATATTTAATCTAAAATGTTCTTAGAGACATACTTATGAGTAACCAAAAACATTTATTATATTTCGTAGAAGTTAATATGGCGTCCAGTTTGCTATGTAAATTCATTCGACTATACAAATCAAAAGAAATATGCTCATATATGTTTTAATTTCGAAATCTGGAATTGGTAATCGATAGAAATATATGAAAAAGGATCACCAGAACTCCATCTCTAAATATTTCTTGCACTTTGAAAAAGAAAATCACGTCATAAAATATCGTTAGAAACAAAAGAAACAGTACTGAACTCTGAAGTAATACCAGTGAATGCTGGATCATCTCATGGGCGAAGAAGAGCCTTGAAACAGCAGATATATGGTTCTACAGAAGGATGCTGAGAAATTCATTGAATATGTGACGATGTCCTCGACAGAATGACAACAAAAAGGACACTTATACTAAAAAAAAGGTTTACATTTGTGCAGGTACTCTCTGATTTTTCTTTCTTCCTCCTTTCTATATGCCTCAGGATTTTCAGTCACCTGATCGGACTTTCCTATAAAGTTCAACTCTCCGGTTCTAATTATAATCGTTCATTTTGTTTTTATTTTCCTTAAAAATGTTGTCGTCCATGGCATTCACAGTATCCTTTTTGAAAAATTGATACACACAGGACAAAGGAAAGAAGACGTATAATCTACCGAACAAGCTTGGATGGCGGTAAAAGATTTAACAGAAATAGTGAAAAGCCATTATGTCCAACACCCTGAAGGGACGTGGAATATAGAAGATCCCAGAAGCGAAGTGAACCCCTGCCTAATTTCCTCTCTAAATATTTACTTCTAAAATATAGACTATAGTATAAATAATTACCTGAATTACTCATACATAAGTATGAGTAATTCAGGTAATTATTTATGCTTGTTACGTAATCTTTTTCCACCAGTTAGCCGAGTTTCAATTTCCAGTCTCATTTGTTATCTTCAGATATGATTGGCAAAGGTGTGAATTCACCTTTTCTCTCCCCCACCCCTAGATAGTGGTTTATTATTAGAACTTAAATAAGTTAATTATTATCTCCATTTTTTTACGTGAAGAGTAGTATTGTATACAAATTAGATAGACAAGTATAAATAGAGAACAACCGGCGAACATGGGGTAGCTATGCCTAGCAAACCCGGTTTCTATTCAGGACACGGAGAACTATACCAGGACTACTACTACGCAGAGAGATAGCATAACAGGAAGAAAGATTTCTTGCTTTAAATGTCCTGCAAATGGTTGATAAGCCATAAAAAACAAATCAACCTATCAATCTTTCCTTCTTACTTTCTTTTTTAGTATTAATGCTTCTATCATCATTCTTGCAACTTTTCTTCTGCATTTTAAGTTTGTTTTTTTTACGTTTATATATTGATCAACTTTAATTTGACTTTTTTTTATTTATTTAACCATACGTCTATTATAATACTCGCGATTTATTTCCTGAATTAGCCCAATTCTTCCCCCGCCTCCTTCATTCTTCTAGTTTTCTCTGACTTATCGCATATCAAATTACTTCCTCATAATTTTTTAGATAATCATCCTCTGTGTCTCCATATGTTGATGAAGCCATGTGTACAATGATATCACCATTACTGTTATAAAACAAGGTTGGTGGTGACTTAATTTAGGTTAATCTTACTTGAAATTATAATGATGCAAATTTCTATGTTAGAACCAGAATTTTCTAAGTACAGTATTAGTACGTTGTTAGACACGCTGTAAGAATAAATAAGGTATATTTCAAAACAATCGCTGGTAAAATGAAGATTTGAAAATTCACGTAATGTTGTCTCTTACCTAGATAGAACAGTGCAGTAGTAAGTTCAATGCTATGATATTATCGATTGTTTAGTAGACAAACTTTGATAGGCCATTCGAAGGACAGGAACAGATTGAATTCTCCTGATAGTAATTCTGTACAATTGGGGCCTTTTTAGAAGTGAAATGTTTGCGTCTGAAATCATTCTATTCACAAACATTAGTTAACGGGTTTAGACCAGAGAATTAGCCTCATCTTTGAAATGATCAAAATGTCTGACCAAATCAAAAAAAAATTTGAAAAGAGTGGCACTAAGCATCGTCGTAAGGGGTTCCCTGATAATATTCAAGGAAAGATCAAGCCAGCCGTTCGCCATTTCGTCCGCAGAAGTGGTTTAACACATATCCGTCGTATTCTGAAGAATATATTATCGGTAAAGTAAGCACACCCAGATGATGACAGTCACCGTTATGGATACTCTCTATGTCCCAAAGAGTCAAGGTAGAAGCTTTTATGGTTTGTCAGTTTAAGCAACCTGAAATAAAAATCTGCCGGTTCAATACTCTGTATGACCTTTATTATGTGCGGTCAGGCACTGAGTATTTAGGCTGCCATGGAGAAAAAAATCCATGCAATCTACTTCTCAATAATGAGCAGAATATATTTAAAAATATTTATAAATGGAGAGTGAATGAATGCAAAACCAGACTAAGACTAACCAGTATGTATTTTTTAAAGCTTTGCGAATTTGAGCCGAATTAAAAACGATTTCAAATGTTGAATTTTAAAGATTAAAACAAAGAGTTTAAAATCAAGGATCAAATCCTTCCCTGAAGGGTGTGTAACATTCTTCCTGAATCCAATTTCGCAACTTTCAATCGCATAATACATATTTTTTAAATATATACTCTTAAAAATGGATTTGGAACATTGAAAGAAATAACTGCTTATCGCCAGAGATCTGTGTTCGATTCCAGTTAAAATTGAATATTTCGGATGCTGATTTTCAACGTCAGTATACTAATAAGTTTGAATATTTGACAATCGTAATCTTTCTATTACATACAATTATAGACTTGTGTCAGATATACATTAAGCTTAAAAATCTTTATTATCTTTATTCGTTTTGTTTTTTTTATTTCACATGTAATTTATTTTACATTTTTAAAATTTGGTTTGCAATTCTCTGAGGAAATTCTAACTATTTTTTTCTTTTATATATCTCTCACAATTTTCTCAAATTATAATTTTTTTTCTTTTTCGGTAACCCTCATCTTCATACGCGACATCCACATCAAAAAGTAGCATTCATTCGAAGTGCTTCAATCGCTTTCATTATGGACATGATCACAACCAACGCAAATAACATTATCGAAATACGGATACTGAAAACTAATAATAATAACTTCTACCAACATCAAGAAAATATAATTATCGCTATCTTTTTTGCTAATCAATATTCCCTTCTCTGAAACGACTACGTCCAATATTAAAAATACCGTTATTTTCTCACTTTCTTAATCATTGCCATCAGATACACCCTCATCAGTAGTCTTATCAATTCCCCGATAACAATCTTCATTTTCTACTCGCATAATCAACTTCATCAAAGCTCGAGGAAATAGCTTAGTAGTTTGTGAACCAGACCGATACCATATGAATGAACGAGGTTCGACATACTTTGAGAAAACATTTTGACATAAGCTTGGGGGATTCCAGGCAGACAGTTACGTTCATACCTGGATTATAAAAGGTGTTTTTTAAACGGATGCTTTTTCTCACCAGATTTATTCAAACTATACAGCAAGATTGATCCATCACAAAAGATGCTGATAAAACGTTTGGCTTATCGTGCCGTTCCAGGAAGCAACTGAAAACTTCTGCTACGCTCTGTCTTTACCAGATCAGATCAAAACTGAATACTTGTCAATACTTTGTCATATCTGTGATTGAGCTGCCCTGTCCTTATTATCTATTCTTGACAGAGTTCAAAACGGGGAGGAATTATTTTCTACCCTACGACCTTTTTCCCAGCAGACGAAGTGTCGGAAGTCTCTCGACATTCTATCGCTATTTCTATTGAGAATGTTATGATTAGCTATATTTCCTGGTTCCAACAGTTAAGATCTTTACGTACAAGACCCTCTATGTTACGTACAGTATGATAAATCATCCCCATTCATATAAGGGTTTCCCTTCAGGGATTCCAATAATTTTTCATTCGGAAAATTTCTTCCCATGAACAGGCTAATTTGTGATACAGACTCCCGTGCCGTTGCTTCCGCGATCTTTACAATCGTAACCACTTAAGGTTTAAGTTTTTACTCTTGCGTTTCTCACGCCTTAACAATTGCTGCGTTATTCAATGCCGAAATATTTCTGGATAAGAAAAATTATTTTTTGCGCGTTAATATTACATTAGCAATTATTTTATTAGAATATCAATAATTTTTACAGATAGAAGTCTTACTATTTAAACCATAGCTCGGATATTGTATAGATTCATACCCCCATCAAGGGTATTTGCGCGTACGTGAATGTACCGAGGACGACTGGAATTCGAACGCGGCTCACCGATTTATTGTGAGCCTCTATCTGTTACACCATCCGTGCATCATTTAGTCTAGGTTAATAGTGATCTTTCCTAAATATCCTCACATCATGTGCATATCTTAGATCATCGTCTTACGTTCAGGCAACAACTTTATTCACTAACTCACTATCTTGAGTGGCTCTTGGGCCTTGTATCTTGGGGTCAACTTATAAGGCCATCGAAAGAGATCAAGCATTCGAATGAAGATCTATGATAGGGTAACATAATCCTTGCAAAATAAAATACGCGAATAAGATACTTTGTTGTTTGAAGTTAGAAATTAAATTGCAAAACAAAATAAAAATGTTAGTATTTTTTTTTTCATTTCATCCCAAGCAAGGAAATAAAACCCTGCAGACAAAAAGAGTTACTAAGTATTAGGGAATATGAAGAAAAAACACTATTAAGTAGTCAGTTCAGTCAGTTATATGCTATGATTGATACGCGGTTAGTCGATCATGTATTTTTCGATACATGACGAAGCAGATTTTTTTTCCTGAAGTAGTTTGCCATTTCTTTCTGCGATAGACCAGTTGCCATCCAAGGCTATAGAACCCAGTCTGCCCTGCTATTTAGCCATAGCTGGAGGGGGAGAAAGAGGACTCATACCTTTCCCAAGGGTATTAATTAGCACGTAAGTGAATGTAATGGATTTGACTGGAATTCGAACTCGGCACTCCGATTCCTCTATCTGAGCCGCTATTCATTACTGCACCTTTTAAGACAGTAGAAATTTAAATTTTTGAAGATGGGAAGCAAGAAGCCGGAAGAGAGTTCCACAAGTGCGATAGAAGAATTGCTAGCATCGATCTTAAGTGTAAGAAGACTGGATATTTGGCTGTCAGAGAAAGACAGAACGAGGTGGACAATGTATAGGGAACAACAAAATACAAATGTTACATAAATTGAATTCTGGTTTGTGTAGGTGAGGCGGTAGAATATCCGACACAGAACCTGCAAAGGAATAGCGTCAAGCAAAATATTAACAAATAGAAAAATGTCGTTAGAAACCAAGAAAAAAAGTGTTGAACTGCTGTGTAATATTTAACCGTCTTTGGCAATGAATGCTGCATAATCCCACAGCTGAAAAGAAGACTTGAAGCCAAAGAGATGTGGTTCTACCAACGAATCTTAGGAATACCATAAATATCATGCTGTGCAACGAGTGAGCCTTGAAGAGAGTAGGAACTGTTTAAATTTCTGGAACACATAATTATGACGGATCGTTTAATGAATTTAACAGTCACAGAAAATACTGAAGCCGATGGGGGTGCAAGAAAAAAAGCGAATAACGTGTTTGTGTGAATGATTGGTAGAAAAGGAACAAAGAGGAAGTCAAAGGTTACTTAATGCAAAGACGAATTGGATCTTGTCAAGAGTCATGACAGACGAGGACCTTAAAAGCTCCCACATCAAAAAGACTTAAAAAGCTGGTCCATTACTCGTTGAAGAGAAGCATTGTTTTTCGGTTATAGAAATTCTTTCTCCAAAGTTAAGTATCCTATTATGATTCTACTTGTCTCTTCCTTAGTCAGAACGTCCGTTACACCTTATCAATACCTCATAAATAATGGACTATTGCGTTTTGATCGGTAGGGAAGAGGTAGACAAAAAGGATATATCAGAGACGATACGTGGTCTCAGTGAGAAAAGAAAGCTTCCCCTACCAATAACACAAAGAAGGGAAAGGTAGAAGTGTTTAACGCCTGTTTCAGTGAAATAGAAAAAGTTGTCAGTTTCTTTTCATTTGTACAACCTTGTTTAAATAACGCTGAAAATTCCCATTTCTAATTGTTAATGCCATATTTTGTTAAATTTGTTAATCTCAAATATTTTGTTGCGGGATATTTGTGTTCGTGCAAATAGTAGTGAGCATTATATTGCTATAATAAACATTCTTGAGAGTAATCATTTACCGGCTCCTGGAAAATTTATCCCTCAAACAATGCTGGCAGTCTCAATGCAAGTCTTGCTAAAAAGTGTACACGAAAGAATAAATATAAAACAAACGATAATGCATGTATTAAGAAAAGGAATTACGTGTGAAGACAGTTGTAAGGAACGGAAAATATAATTAAGTTACAATAAGAAGTCCAGAGAATAGCATAAAATAATCATGCCCAAGTAGGGGACACTTTTCCCACGCGCGACCACACCCGAAAGCAAGATTTGAAAAGATCAAAAAGAGTGAGAATACGGTTGCCTATCTATAGGCTTAAAGAGCGCCCTCTAGTGACCGCTTTTGGTAGAGCATAGTGGGAATACTCACAACTTAATTAGGCAATGGAGGAAGTACTACGGCGATTTTAATGTCTTAGAACTGGCCAAGAGATTATTCAATCATTTACTTAACATTTCAGATTAATCTTACTTATTATAAAACGAAGATTGTGTGTGTGTGTGTGTGTGTGTGTGTGTGTGTGTGTGTGTGTGTGTGTGTACGTTTATATATTGGATCGGATTTCCTACATTTTTCAACCGATTTCAACAAAACTTCACAGGACTACGTAAAATTACCTTGCAGTAGTACTGACAGCGCCAAAATTGGAAAAACACAATTGTTTTAGCACGAAATCAATTTGAAAACATGATTAAGAGGCATTAATGAAAGGGGACAACTCATATCGAGTTATCGATTTATATCGAGTTATCGATTATAAAAAAACCCAGGTTGGTTGTGTGTGTGTGTGTGTGTGTGTGTGTGTGTGTGTGTGTGTGTGTGTGTGTGTGTGTGTTCGTTATATATGGGATCGGATTTCCTACATTTTCAACCGATTTCAACAAAACTTCACTTTTTTTTAAGGTAGTGTTTCTTATTGTTTGCACACTTTTTTCTTTATTTCTACGTTCAGAATGCTTTAAAAATTCCATTTACAAGACAATTATTTATAATAAAATGCAATTCAATCGGTACACTCACAACGATTGAAAACAATGTTTTTGTTTGAGTTTGGGTTTCACCAATTCGTAAAAAAAAAACACAAAAAATAAAAAAAATAATAATTAAGACATGCGTGTCCGTCAACCTTAAACAATAATCTTTGTCAATTTTATTTTTCAGTCTTTATGATGGTCGATACTTGATCTATCTCTTAGTGTTACATCCCCGGGCAACGCCGGGTTCTAATGCTAGTCGGTAATATAAAATAGGAAAACCTTTAAATTTTGTCGGGTATTTCTAGTAAGAATTAAATATATTCACAAATATTTAGCTGTTATGTAAATGGTATTTCCAGTCAGCAATATATTTTCTTGCGGCGTTTCGATTTTGTTATAAAAATAGTTTAAGTTCACGCATATATTTTATTTAATGCAAGAGCATCTCTTTTTAGCATTTACACAAGCTGTTAGAACAACCATTATTCATTAATTTATATATTTTACTTGGGAAATATTTAAGATTCAAAAGACCAATTTACATTTTTATTTCATTTGCAGAAGAACAAATCCATCAAAATATTGCTTTTGGGAAATACGATTAGACATCACATAAATACATGTGTTATTTACAAGAAAGGTATATAATACCGATTTTTTTTTCTTTCTGATATATTTGTACTGGATATACTAAAGACTAAGCCAGATTTGAATACTCTCACAGTTGAATTTGAAATGGTCAAAAGCAAATTAATTCGTAGGAGTGAGAAACCAGACATACATTTAACTTGAAATATACATAACGTTAATGTTACAAATAATAAAGAGTAGTCTCCCTTTGTTTTGTAACTCGTCTTTGAGAGTGCTATATCTTTTTACTGGGACTATAAAACGACAATATACGCGAACCTTGTATTCTAAGTTGAATAAAGACTTCTTAAAGCCTACACCTGCGTAATTTTGTCATTACAATTATAACTTATTTTTATATATTTCAACGAATCCCGAACTCTCCAGCTAAAATGTGGCACAAATAAATTCAGCCGAAAACACTTAGGTCAGTAGAAATCTGAAAGAACAATAGAATACATATTACAGAGAATCGACTCTTACACAGACGTAAGAAAGTGTAGATAATATATCTCGCGCATACATATATGAACTCATGCTTAGATACATACACACACTTATTCGCATCACAAAAATTTTCTAACAAGTCCGTCACAGAACTTTAAACCCCGTTTAGAAAGCATTTCTTTAACTAGTAATTTTACGGTTTTTATATTGTTAATCTCCAGTGGAACACCCGCACTCAGTTCGCATTAAAAACATCCAGAATGCTTATATTTATGCGCAAGTATACATGATCCATTCAAATCTGGCTTGTTAAATTTGATAAAATCTACCGTTTATAAGTTGTTGACATTGAAATTACGGATTCATTCGCGTCGAGGCAGCCATTACTGGCGTTGTTTGCACACATTCGTTGCAGAATAGCTATCAGTGTAGGCATCATTGCGCAAAATGAGCGTGTCTACGTAAATAGTTCTCATGTGCAGTAATTGAGACAAATTTAGACAATAATCAGTTCCGTAGTCTTCCGCGTTTAGCTTTCCGCAGCGAATGTATGCAAACAACTCCAGTAATGGCTACCGCCAACGACGCAAATGAATCCGAATTTTTACTGTCGATAACTCCAAAATGGTAGATTTTATCAAATTTATCAAGCCAGATTCGAATGAAACATGTACAATTACACATAAACGTAAGTATTCTGAAAATTTTTAATGCCAACTGAGCACGAGTGTTACACTGCAAATTACCATTTCTATCAATTTTGCCACCATTATGTTTCATTTAGCAAAAGGAACGTTTATTATATTAAATTGCTTGACTAGTTTCTTACGGCCTATTAAATTTTGCACGTTAAAACTAGATAATATTTTAAATTTTGAGATTGGTGGTGATACAAGGTCTACTAATTAACCCATATCTCGAGGAAAGAGATGGTTACATATCTTCCCCAAGGACGTTTGCGCATGAGAGACTGTAGCGAACCCGACTGGAATTGGAACCTGGCTCTCCGATTCCCAATACGGAGTCGTTATACATTACACCACTCGCATATCCAAGGTTTCAACACCAGGTATTCCCAAGTGGACACTCATCTCTGATCAGGCTCAAAGTTTCCTTTAATTCGGTGATGGGACAAAAGCAGGTGTTTCAACGTGATATAACAGTAAGTTACAGGTATTAGAAATAACGTCCATTCTTCTTTATTTTAACTAGGTATCTGTCTACATGTTCTGTATTTTTATTAACATTTGACGTGATGGTACGAGAGGTACCATGTGATCTAGAAAGATTTAGCACATGTTATCTCTCCGTTGCCCTAGTTCTAACGATGCAAGAAAAACTGACTTGTAACATTCAGTTCTTCCAAAACCAAGTTAGAATTATTTCACGCGTCACTGAGCAGAACCTGAAATTACTCCTGCTATGATGATCATTTGTATTGTCTCACTGAGACTCAATGCCTTAAATCGTTTTTGGTACTCTAAAGTTCAGCTCAGATCTCAAGGGAAATGGTTCTTTTTACCGCTCCAAAATTACATGAAACCTGACATGCTCTATCCTGAAATAGTTTTAATTATTGATCATATCGTTTCTTACGGTTCAACATTTTGAGGGTTATTTAAAGTATTTCGAGGGAGATCGAGATATACTGATAGAAGTGCTACTAATTAACCCATAGCTGGGAGAGTAGACGTAGATTCATAACTTTGGTATTTGCTCGTAAGTGAATAACCTGAACCTAACTGGAATTGGAACTCGGCTCTCCAATTTCCAATGGCGAGCTCTCATCGATAAGATCACCCGCACATTCATGCTTACAGAACCTGGTATTCTCACGTTGGCACCCTTCTTTGTATGACCAGGCTCGACGTTGCTTAACTTCGGTGATCGTACGAGAACCAATGTTTTCACGTGATATGGTCGTAACTTATTCTTACAAGAGTGAGATCAGACAAAAAACGGAGTATTGCTAACTTACCTTGACTGGAGCTGCCCAGTCCTTACTTTCAAACTGTGACAAATTTAAATTGTTTACGCAGCCTTGTGTGTGATAGTTTTCCACCCGACAACTCCTGTCGCACAGAGGACGCTTCGAGAGCCTTCCGCTATTTCGATGGACAATGTTCTGACGGGCTACATTCCTTAGTCCCAGCAGTTCAAACCTCTACATCTAAAGCCCGCCATGCTATATTCACAGAATAATCCGTACTCCTTTTAGATTACATTGGCAAGAAGCATGTACCATTCTGACAGCTTTTTCTTCCCACGAACCGCTATTTTATCGAACAGACGACGTTTCCACGATCACTCCAATCATAACCTCTTGATTGGAGAGTCAACCGTTAGATATCCTCACCATCAATAGTCTCTGAATACTTACCTTACAGCAACTTCCTTCAGTGACCTATCTTGAGAAGTTCTTGAGTCTTTATTGATGAGAAATGGTAAAAAAAATATATAGTTTATACTGCTGACCGTATTTCAGATTCTACTACTGCTGTTATAGTTTTTCATGCTTAGGGTTCCAAAAGCATGTTAATTTTGATAATAATCCTTGCAACCCAGAACAAAGGCTTCAGCACTAATGATTTCAAAAATAAGCACAAAAAGCAACAAACAGTAAAAGTTGGCTCTGTGGAAATAGAAATGAAAGCGTAAACCACATCAAAGGTGATTGCATCGAGTATTCACAAAAGATATAAAAACAGACACGAAGATTTAGGGACAGACATACACTAGTGTTTGTGCAAATAGTGTTTGCTTTCGTTCTAAAAGAATTACTATCGGCACAAATTAGAGAGCCTACGATAAAATGAATAAAAAGGGTTGTCTGGTATTTTAGATCCTGGTTGAAAACCTTAAAGAAAAGCAGGTAAGGAGGCAAAGAAAATATGCCGGATCATAGACCTATATTTCCCTGCAAAATAAAAGTGAAAATAAAAGAAACGAAAAACAGAAAAATGGAAATATCGACAGGGAAATAAAAAAAAACATTGTGGAACATTAAAATTAGATCTGTATTCGCAATATGAAGCGTGTACAAAATTTTGCAGCATTTTTTCCTTATTTTTCTTTTGCTAGAAATTTTTTCACACCAAACAACATTACTGGAATCATCCTCTCACCTTAAGAAAAAAGCCTTGACCTCGTTGTATTTGACTCAATGACGCAAGGAAAGGCGAAGACAGTCTCATTTCGACGTTTATAACAGAAAAAAAACGGTTGATTGAGTAACCCGGATGTGCTGCCTACGGATTAGCGTAGCTTCCTACAAATGCATACAAATTCAGTGGCAGAAATAAAACCGATTCCCGGAAGAGTGTTTTTTTTTATTTATTATTATTTGAACGAGGCCTTCACATACATTAGAATGGTGGAGATGGGATCACCTGATTTGAAAAAATTGAAAACGTTTGCGCCGGGAGTGTCCCCGTTATACTCCATCCCCCTTCATATAGGGCTCTAAAACTAATATATCCCACGGACGTCGGGGGCATTGTCCTAGATGTTCGCATGACGACAGAGATGGGAACAGGGAGCCTGGGACAATCTGTCAGGGGTCCTACTCGCTGCAGATTTATGGCTCGTATGTGTTTAGGTCTTATTCTTTTCTAACTTTTCTTTCAGGCCTAGAAGATGTTTATTACGATAGCCAGTTTGAATGCGAAGGACTTGAGGGATCGGGGTAAGGCAGCCCGCCTGCTCCGGGATTTTGTCTTTCGGCGTGGATGTCGCCGCGATCGAAGAGACCCACTTTGTTTGCAGCGTCGATGCGTGTGTGCTGGAGAACGATTTTGTCGTTTATTCAGCATATGGGGACCGACATGCCAGAGGAGTTTCTTTGCAGGTGAAGTGGATGAGAGGTTGGACCTTGTGCATACCGATACCGAGGGCCGGTTGATCGTGGCCGATATTGCCGTGAAAAGTTGTTCGTTCCAAGTCGTTGCGGTTTATGCGCCCAACGACCGGGAGGAGCGGGTTTCTTTTTTTCGGCAGTTGGGGCTGTTTCTTGTGGATTTAACGCGCCTGGTCTTAATGGGGGAACTGGATGGCATCCGGGACCCCAAGTTGGAGCGGGGTGCTAGCCGGTTTAGTTTGTTTTGGGGTTCATTCCATCTCCTCTCATTTTTCATCATAGATTTTAAATATAATTATTTATTATTAAATTTGTATGGCATGGGGCGCGTTTTGTAGCCCCCCCCCGAGATGATTCGGTATTATAATGTATGAAGGACTGATTGGTGACAGACGAATTTTTGTGGTGAATGGGCAAATTTTAATGAGTGATTGGGTCGTGAATCTGATTAGCTAGGTATAAGATAGTTAGTGATGACCAGCCTTAACCCCTCCCCCTTTTCGGCCTTGTGCCACAATTGTGTATGAAAACGCAATAAATACTGGAAGAGTGGATTTTTAGTTTTGTGGCAGGTTGAGGTATTTTCCCAGCTTCAAAGAAAAGAATATTCTGTCTTGATTGTGGCTGGGCTATGGTCGGATTGAACGCAAACGTAGATGTAGTGATTTTTTATACTAAAATTTACCTAACGTTAGACTCGAAACCAATAAAGTTATACATTTACTGTTAAAACAAAAATTATGTGTAATATGACAGAGAAAGTGTCAGAAGGTGAATATTTAGCGGATAATCATGTTAGATAACGACTGATTTGTGTAGTCTACTGTGTTCAAGAAAACAACTGCGCGTAGCCCGTACTACGCAATAGAAATTCTTCGAAAAAAAATCTGAGTAGAATTTTCTACTTACAAATAGTACATGAAGGTAATGAGTGATTCAATCTCGTTGAAATAGTATGGCGTGTTCTAGCTTTAAAGCTCTGAACCAGTAGAAGTAAACCTTGGAATTAATCTGAAAGTTGCTATAAGAATATTTGGGATATGCTTGCGACGTGGCCTCTGGGGTAGAGGTATTACTACAATTCGATCTCTTTTGACAACAGTACAACGGAGTTTCATGTAAATAGGGATAATATTTGCTTGCAATGATTCCCAAACTTTTTTTTTCCACTGGGTGGCAGTTTCCGAATCAAAATTTGCTGGCGTCTCGCCACATTTAATTTGTTAAAAAATACATTTAAAATTTAAAAAAAAAACGAATTAATAAAGGGAGATAACAGCGGATTCAAAGCCAGAACATTATAATTCCTAACTCTCTCTTCCAATTTTATGAGCTTAATTCCTATATTCTGAATTTTTAAAACAGTTTTTAAATCTTTGATTATCTTTCAATCATTCTGCTTTAACAGCTATTCCTTTTCTGTCGCATCTTTTGGGAGTAAGGACAAAAGCGTTATGTTTTGTTACTGTTATTTCAGTGAACTTCTCATCAGTATAACTAACAAAAAATATTTGCAATGTCTGCTCTACTAAAGCTGTCGTTTACGCCATGAAAAATAAGTAACACATATATGCCTTAAACCATTCGATCTCTTGTGGTCAATGAAGCCAGTCAACCGGCGTGCCAATCATATTTTTGCAAGTAGGTTTTCTTATGACATGCGATTATCCAAGCGAGCATTGCTGGCTGCTATACGAAGTTTCATCAAAAAGTCTTGGGACTGGTACTATAAAGAAAACTACAACATAAATTCGGCATTTCATCTCATTCGAAAAAGTCCCGCCCAATTTATCCAGCGTCGTTTCTAGTGATGGAAGAATTTTAGGATGGAGATCAAATACTCTGTCGCATCCTCCGAGTTTTTTTTTCGAGGTCTTGAAATATTGATTTTTGTAAGTGGGGGGCGAAAAAAATTCGGATATATGGTGATTGTAGGAAATGTATGCTAAACACTGCTGCCCAAGCCATCGTAACTGATGGAACGTCTGGTGTGGTGAGACAACACTATACACACTTTCCTTTCAAGCACTGCTATAAATAACTCAAGTTAGCGAGAATTTTATGACTTAGTGCTCCTTTGCGGCAGATTTCAAAGTCTATCCGTGCCAAGCGGCTTCACTCTGCGCACTTTAGGTCCATTACCATAAGAGCATACTTTTTGATCAGACTTCGTATTTCGCCTTACAGAGCTGTGGCAACCGATGTCACGGTCACCCACCCCGCACTATTTTTTATTTTTTTTTTTTTACCAACTGTATTTTTACAAGGTTTAATTTTGACAAAATACAATAAAGAAAGAAATACCAGAAAAATTATCAAAGCAAGCAACAATATAACTTTCCTAAAACCCCGATGAAAAAAGTCTTTAAAATGTGTACTATGATGTATTTCCCCTTTATTGTGTGGATGCTTTTTCATTTTAATTTGGAATTCTCGTGAGTCCAATAAAATAAAAATAAATATGTACAAACAAATAGAAAAGAATTCACATTAAAACAAAACCTTTGCTTTCCCTTAAAATCCTTCTCTTTTTCTATCTATCACTCTCTTTCTCTCTATATATATTTTTCTCTCAAAGAAAAAGTGGAAGACTAACACTCGATATTAACGGTCCAGCGGCAAAATAATTTTTATGACCACCTCCCTCAAATATTTTTCTGCTACGTTTCTAACTTAACAGAGGTTAGACTGATTCCAATCCTCGTTGTCCCTACTAATGTGACCATGTCACTCAGGAGAAAATATATAAATCTTTCAAACCGAATAATTACAAAGTCAATACGAATGTGAACACGACTTGTCGATTCCCGTTGATTTTCTGTTAACTTCTATATATAACTTAAAATGAGGAAAAACTATTTAACACATGCACGTCATTTAATAAACTGTTTAGTCTGACATAAGGACAATAGTATGGAGCATAGAATTTACCATTCCCTACTACTGTTCAACCAGACTAATTTGCTAACCATCCTTCCGCGTGAGGTGGCGAAATCCGGCTCCGACAGAGATAGAATTATCTGTCTTATCGTAATATCATCAGAAATCATTTTTTTCCATAAATAATACGACTTTCTTACCAAACTTTGCTGGCGCCCGCCTGATATCTACCGGTTCAATACTCTGCATGGCCTTCGATGTGAGGGGTCAGACTATGAGTAATTAGGCTGCCAGGGAGAAAGACTACCAGGCAAGCTGCTTCTTCTTAAACAGTGAGCGGAAAAGATTTATAAATTTGAAAAGAATTTGGTAGAGTGAATAAATGCAAACAAGACTGAAAGAAAGCAGTCTTTAAGATCGACAAACATTTCCAGTTTGACGGAAGTATTTTTTCCTTTTTATATTTAATACTAGTAAAATTTTTCAAAATTACTCGGGAACTAATTCTAAGTAAACAGACAAACGGTCCTATGCGTTTGTATAGATTACTGATTATAGATTAGTAACTAAGAATTATATTGAATCAATTGCTATGTCTGCTGCTAGGAAAGTTGGCTCACTGTGTCATGCTTAGCAAGACTTCTTGTCAGAATCCATTTTGTTCATTTATAAATCTACCATTTAATATTGCTATCCTATCTGGTCTGACGCTTTTACTTTATATCTCGAAAGTCTTGACAAAAGTCAAAGGGTCTGTAAAGTTATCTGTCCTGATTGGAATCTCAGCTTTACCGGGAGAGGGCTTTCTATTGTCTTTTCTACAGATATTTTCATGGCGATTGTTATGATGACGTTTCCACCCTGGTACCATCAGTTCATGAATTGAAGTGTGCTACTAGATTGGCATCTAGGTCTCACCGTTTTACTTTTGAACTAACTAGATGTAACCGTCTGGTCTATTCTAATAATTGTTTTCTCACACTTCTCGGCTGTGGAACTCTCGATGTTTTGCTTTCATCCACTCTACAATCTTCAAGGATCTATATGCAATACCAATCTCTATGTTGTTTCTTCCTGGACCCTGATAGTTTAGTGTACCTTTCTCCTCACTCGTCTTCTTTTTCTCTTTCACTAGTTCTAGGGTCATTACCGCGTTGCTGGGTGTGTAATGATTAAAAAACCCAAGCAGAAACAAACGAACACATTAATTTGCTAACAAACTCTCTATTACCTTTCTTGTTTTTTACGAGGGGATAAATATTTAACTTACATGAGCGATGGCTTCTTTGAACTTATTTTTGGTCTTTTATATTTGATATATATTGATTTGGGTCTGGTTTACATGACAAACCGTAACTAAAAGTCTAACTGCTTACCAAGTTAAGTTTAAATCCATCGAGTTGTTTCGGAGACTATAGTTGGACAGACACTTCATTTATTTGCAAGTATAGTTTACAATATTCAATCTATATTACTATCAGTTTATATAATGTTAATCGACTCTGTCCAGTAAGATATTCCTACCAGATAAATTGTTCGCTTATAAGTCGCAGAATATATATATATATATATATATATATATATATATATATATATATATATATATATATATATATATATATATATATATATATATATATATATATATATATATATATATATATATATATATATATATATATATATATATATATATATATATATATATATATATATATATAATCGGAAATATGACCAGAATATATACTCAAACATTAAAAAATGAATTTAAACTGAAAAGAAAGCCCTCACCTCCGTATACATGAATAGCTACTTCATGGTAAGCATCAATCCTTTTACAATATTATATATATATATATATATATATATATATATATATATATATATATATATATATATTATTTGTTTTGTTCTTTTAAATAAGGCTAATTTAAAAAGATAGACATTATACACACTCATATATATAAATATATATATATATATATATATATATAAGCAACATTTGTTCTTTTAAATAATGCTAAAAAGGTAGACATTATACACACTCATATATATATATATATATATATATATATATATATATATATATATAAAGAAAAGAACAGTAAGATATATAATCCGGTGTTCTTATAGATATTTTTATTTTTACAAAGAGCTTCCATTTTTTGAAACATGGTTAGAACTGTGTAGCGAAAAAAAAACATATTTTAAATCGATTAAATTATAATATATATATATATATATATATATATATATATATATATATATATATATATATATATATCCATCGTCTTTTTTTCGAATCTGCAAATCACTATGCACAATTCCGAATGCTGCACATGCAAAAAAATATCCGAATGCTGAGTTCAAGCTTTCGATTCACGGGAGCTCTCTTCTGACGCTTGAAAATTGACTAATATCAATTTGTTCAGATAATTGGCATGTAATCTGTATGAAAACGTGGCTGTAGTGTAACCTTTACAAGACATATATAAATTGTATAATCCATTCGGTCCTCCTACTACCAAACCTATGTAATTAATGCTATAAATCAGAGAATCATATCACATTGACTAACCAATTCTATTATTAATTCTACAGATGTATTCTTACAAATCTTCAACTTATACATCACAAAATGAAATATATGAATCATTAGAAGTTGCAAACCTATTTAAGAACGTTCCTGTTGAGGAAATATGTCATTATTCTTAACAATATTTCTCACCATTCTCTTTTCGCCACTTTAAGTATTAACCTACAATAGAAGAGAGAAAACGTTTATTAGCTTAACAGCATATGCTCTATTTAATGATCATTTTAAGTTTATGTGTTTGAATGAAAGACAACATTGAAACACCAATCGTAGAACAATATAAAAGGTTGGCGTAATATGAACAAGCTGTCCGACATGGTTATGACTATAACCTACATCCGCATCCTGGGTAAGACGATAAACTACCTCCAACAGCAAGGTCTTTGATCGGGAGTTTTTGAGGAGCATGGAACTACCTCTCAATTGCTGGTATTTCCCGGTCCACCCTGAACCGGCGTGGTAGCACCTGTTACGGTCCCAGCTATGGGTAAATAGTTAACTTCCAAAAAACTATGAAAGTGTAAAAATAGGTTTTAATACCAGAAATACTATGTAAAAAAATTATTACCAGCAATAAATTTTTGAAGGAAAGTTATTACCAGCAATACATTAATACCAGCAATACATTTTTGAAAAAAATATTTAAAGCAATAAAAATCTTGTCGGTATTAAATAACCCGTTGAGATTGATATGCCGTAAAACAAACTAGCCCAAACCAACCCTAGTAATTCTAAAAGTTAATTGTAATGTACCTTGTCAATCGTTCTTGCATAATTTATAAAACATAAACAGGTTTTGTATTTGTTTTCTGAGCATTCCGAGCTTAATTATCGCATACCTCAAGAATAAATTATTAGCATATTCTAAAAAGTCTGCTATTAATTTATTAAGTCATACACTGAATATTGCTGGATATGGTGGGTGGTATGTCAGAAAAAGGCACCGTTACAGGAATTATATTTTGGAGGTAGGAGATCCTGGGTAGTAGGAGAGAAGGGGAAACCGATGAGCTGACCTACATCCAAATAGTCACACGGCCAAAAATTGATTCAAAGTTATTCCTGCAAAGGCACCTTCTTCTGATATATCTCCCACCATGTCCCTTTTAACGTCCTTCCTCTCTTTTCCCCCAACTAGCCAGTATCCCACTACAAAATGATACCGTAAGTAGTTTGAAAATTCCTGCGAATTTTAAAATTAAAATTCGTAGGTGAAAATGGTCATTAACCAAAGTATCTTAATTCCAATTGTATATATATATATATATATATATATATATATATATATATATATATAAAGAGAGAGAGAGAGAGATGTCTGATAGATAGATAGATAGATAGATAGATAGATAGATAGATAGATAGATAGATAGATGGAAATTTATTCTTGAAAAGCAAAACTGATGAATCATTAAGAATACCGTGTATATTCAATGATTCAGGATTTGTATAATCTTAAAGTAGATTTGTATTGTACAGTTGGTAGGGTGTGGACTTGTGAAGAGTGGCAGTGTTCTTTACAAGAATTGGGAAGTCTTTGCAAAGAATTACTTAACTTTTTGTTGATTTCTATCTGAGTGTTTGACTAGATCTACAATGTCGCCAAACAATTCTTTTTCCTCGCAAGCACTGTTGTAATTTTGCGTGGGCTATTTTAGCTTGAGGTTGCGTAATTGGAAATGTTATCTTGTTCTTCATACTATCGTCAATTGAATTATCTAAAGAAAGAAGAGTTACGAAATGCCAAGCAAGTGGAAGATAGTTTTTCATATAAATATTTCCCAAAGCCTTTGACAAAGAAATTTGAGCCGAGTTCAAATTAAGGTAAATTAAAGTCAGTCCTTGCGTTCTCTTTTTTTCAGAATGGGTTCATCTCTTCTACTACCAACTATGAATTAAATAGTAGGGCTCTGAAGAACTGGATGGTGGCCAATCTCGAAGAACTGTACTGAATTTCATACCGTAGAGAAGACAAGAATCTTAGTCGCCATTTTGTCCAAATTTTAATTGCAACTTATACGATTAAATAAAAGGATATTGTGGCGAGCTGTGATCGCCTATATTGTAAAAGAATCAGACGTCATGAAAATCATGTGAAGAAATTACGTACTCTGCTTTCATTCGACTGTGTATATTAATTACCGATTTTGGGCAAGAATAGTTGAATATATTACAAGAGTTATAACAAAGCTTGATATTGGAAGTGTCATCAGAAGACTGAATCAGTAACGAGCTCTTCAAAAAAATTAATTTTTCTATTCGACCAAAATTCAATAAAAAGTAATGTAGCATTCCTGGCTTTTACGGTATCGATCTGACCATTCAATTTGTATCAGTGATTGAATGATTGACATTAATGATAACCTTTGTGAATCGATTGTCATATTAAAATGCTGATGAGGGCATCGTTTGTTCGATAACAGAAGTCAGTCCTGTTGAATATTAAATGATGACACAGATAAAAATTATGCTTCAATTTGTTCATTTATGAGTATGTCATTGTGTATGTAATTTTTGTTGAACTCATTTCCGTAACGAATGATTGCTTTGAAGTTCTAGTTTTGAGTATGGGTGGCAATATCGAAGTGAGAAATTATACTTTAGTCTTGTGTCCAGGAGCTCTGCGCGCGGTCAACCGTGGGCATGAATTTGAATATTTAAATCAAATTATACAAATCAAATTTCTCCCCACACACATACATACACAGAAGTCAACCGCCTATTTCTTGGTATTGTTAGTTTCTGAACCGAGTCGGATTATCTGTTTTCGAGGTCAAGCAAATCGTCATGCTAATTCAATAACACAGACCCTCTATGCATATCTCGTATCTCCAAAGCATCATCGACAGTTAAAACCTTTATTAAACACACGACAAGCACAACGCCACATTTCGCCCTACAGTAAATTAGTCTGTCAACCGCGTGGAATGTAAATGCCTATTCATAAACTTGTGTCGATTAAAAGAGGCGCCGGAATTTCAGTTGTCGTGAAATCAGTTATGCACCTATGCAATTATGTATGCATGTTACAAGAATCACAACTTTTGAGCATATATCATTTTAAGCAAAAGCAGAAGTATATGCGAACAATCAAAGTTGTTCTGTCGTAAAGGTTGACACGCATATAGAAAATAAGTAGTTAATCTCGAAGACTTATATGGTACACTGTTGAAAACACAGACTAATGGGATAAACAGTAAAAATGGTTAACTCCTTGGTGTTTTTCCGAGAACTCCCCACAAGTCGGGATGTTGCACAAGGCCGGTTTTTAACGTGAGGCATTCCTAGCGCGTACGCACGGGCAAAAAAATCCCTGTATACACGGGGTCGGGCAGCCGTCTACATCCTCAGACGAGACACTGCCCTTCGACATAGCCTCTTCCGTGTTCTAGCCGAAGGCAGAGTTGACAAGCAGAGTAACGATAAATCGTTAGGTCCTCCCCCTCAGTAAGAGAGTGCTGTATAAATACCAGTTCATGTGGGGGTGTTCAGCTACTCCACAATAAAAATATGAAAGGCTCAAAGAGATGTGTGCAGGAAGAGAAAACTACAGAACATAGACATAGTGGTTATCTATGAATTAAATTAAAGGAGCAGAAAACATGCCCTTTGTCAGGATACATGAGATGGGAAAGGGTACACTTAAAAGAAAAAGAAAAATCATTACAATGATCGAATGAATATATCAGAGAGATCTTTGATTAGAAAACAGTATTCAAATCAGCACCGATAAAGAGAAACAAAGCAGCGGAAGCAGGTTTATCTGTGAGAAAGGATCCTGTCAGTTTTAGAGGATTTCGAGATCAATATCCTAATAAAATATCTAACCTGATATATATATATATATATATCATACAGTTATTTAGTTGTTTTATCTATTTATTTATTTACAGTTATAATAATACAGGCCACAATAATGTTTACAGAGATTTACGGGGCCAAAAGTACCCATTGAGAATCGAACTCACTACTCAGTTTGAATTTATCTCGTGAGAGAAGCTTGCTAAAAATGACACCACTTCGAATTGCCCAAACCGAAATTATATTTATGTCAAGCCAAAAATGTTTTTAAACTGAAATCCGTAAAAAAAATATTCAGTAAATACAAATATACCAAAAATGTTTAAGCCATAGATAGTTAGAATATCAAATATATATAACTAAATGATTTTAGAAATATTAAGATTTTATTTTTAAGGAAAAACAAATCTAAATATATCTATCATAAATTAACGTCTTATACGGAAAATCTTTTAACGTTTAATGTAAAATATTGTTTCTAAAATTAAATCAAATTTTACAAACAAGAAAGCTGGGTGTTCATACACTCAGCGAAAGATTGAAAAAATATATAAAAGTTATGTCATATTCATAGGAAAAGTGCACAGTCAGGGATAAGCTGTATGTAAATATAAAAGTGGACACAGTTCAAAAACGAGAGACGACACACAACATGCATGGCTCGAAGATGGCGTTCAAGCATGAGACATTGTCACCTTTCGTAGTTGACTTGTGTTCAGATATATATATATATATATATATATATATATATATATATATATATATATATATATATATATATATATATATATATATATATATATATATATATAGGTACACACAATTATTTATGGTAAACAAGAACAGATGCACCTTCAACAATACAGTTGGTCTTCAAATATTCATATTGTCAGATTCAAGATTTCTTCTTAAAATACATAAAAAAATAGAAAATATCTCAATATAGTTCGTTTTACACGTCCGCCTCTTATTGGAGATTTCTTTTTCTTCCTCTTTTGGCGTCTTAATGTCACGTTTGAATAAAAGTTCTTGTTGTCCTGATCGGCGTTCTTCTTTCCCCGTTTCAGACAACTTTGCTTGCGAACGAATAAAACTGGGCAGGTTTCCCGCTGCTGTTTTTCGTGAAATTGTCTTTTCGCGCCAAAATTCTGTCACGCACTTAATGTCGAGACCGACGTTTCAAAGCCGATGCAGACAATTTGTACTGGCTGAAAGAGTGAGGGCGAATTTGATGCAGTAAACGCACACATAAAAGTGTACACACAGACACATACACACACACACACACACACACACACACACACATATATATATATATATATATATATATATATATATATATATGGAAGCGCAATACGCAACCGAAAAGAAAAGGTCCATAAAAAAAATATAAGCCGATGCCGTCACAAACATCTGAGGTTCTACATAAAGAAGCAACGAATTCGATAGAAAATAAGGGATGCTTTCTTCTTTTCACCCATAAGTGCATCCAGTACATACATATATACACAGACATTTCAAAAGTATATAGTGCATCTAGTTTCAAACAAACCTCTTTTCTCGGCATTGTAAACAATCCAAAAAGAAATGTAGAATGCAAATTAGAATTTACTGAGTATGCCATTAGCAGATCTTCAAGATTTCATTCTTTCTGGCATCGACTATTTTATCTTCTCTTGTATGATGTCTGCCTAAGATGAATTCAAATCAAGATACACTTCAAACTTTTCTTTTTTTTAGTTTCCGAATTAGCTTTGAGGGAAATTGTCGACTCAGACTAACGTTCCATGAAGTATTTGATTCCTTCTGCTAAAATTTATCTTTACAAGAGTCAGATTATAACAAAAATTCAGCATGAAGTGTGCTGGCCCAGCCTCACTTTTTAAAACTTGATATTATTTAAAATCGTTCACGTGGTCTTGTAGTAGAGAACATATTCTATACCTTTGCAGGGACATTTTCACATATGCAATATCCGATACTCTATTGTCATTTCAATGGCAAATCTAGCAGCATGGCCCGGCGTTGCCCGTGCTTGATTCAAAAATCGTACGACTCATACAGCAATCGCTATCACTTGACTTAAAATATTTTTGACCTTCCTTGCCTTTAAAGGAGTGCCCTTTGCCGTGCTGATGTTGCTACATGACTTACTTCTTGCCTATCTTACACTGGGAATTGTTCTAAGCTCTATACTAAACATTAAATCTATTACTAAAAATGAACTAAACAAAATGAACACAAAACGATCAGCTTTAAAGAAAAGGACTCGTAACTGGAAAAAAACCGACTGAAAAAAGAATGTTAACAAAAATACTTTTTCACACCAATCCCAGTTCTGCGGAATAAGAATCAACGTTGAGTTTAAGCAAGCGAATGAGCCAATTGGAATAAAGTGCCATGCAGATTTAAATTTTTCCCACTTGTGACGAATGCAGCTATCGATTTTTTTGCTTGCTAGTTAACATTCCTGTCAGTCAGCTTTTGGCTCTCACGCTGGCCAATAGAATCTTCCTGCCTATTCGTGGCGGCCAGCTATATGCTCTCACGTTGGCCAGTAGAAAATGGCCGCAGACTAAATGAAAACTGCCGTAGAAGCATGAAAAAATCGATTATTTCCATTATAGATGGGAGTCGGTCTTGGCCTTCCCGCTTACTTGGAGCATTCACATGTAAATTTTGGTGCAAATCCGTCGGAAATTGCGGTTGTGCATTTGTTACATACATACACACACACACACACACACACACACACACCCTACCTTTTATAGATAGATAGATAGATAGATAGATAGATATCTGTGTATGTGTGTTTAAAATTAATGACAATGTGGAATTATATATATATATATATATATATATATATATAACTCAGAATATGATATACAAATGTTTATATGATAGATTCTTACAATCTTACCAGCTCTTTCAACAATGCACCTGTTATAACAGATATTCTATTATCACAATGAAAGATACTTATTAAGAAAGAAAATGATAAATAAAAACAAAAGGAAATTAAACAAAATTGGCTAAAGTATATACTCAGATATATCGAAACAAAATTAAATTTTTAAAATTTCCCCGCATTTACAGCGTCTCCGATCTCCAAAATTATGACCAACGTTTGCATCAATAGCAACATCACGAAACGCCTCACACACACACAAATACACACAAAGTCATTCGTCTTTGTCAATAATTTTTTACATACATATATATATATATATATATATATATATATATATATATATATATATATGACAAATTGTATATCTATATATTTATACATATATGAAAAGTTATATAGCTATATATATATGAAAATTATATATATATATATATATATATATATATATATATATATATATATATATATATATATAAAAATGGAAAAAAATGGAAGAACAGTAAGATATGTAATCCGGTGTTCTTATTGACATTTTTATTTTTACAAAACATTGCTCAACGTAAATTTACAGGGCATAAATATTATAAATTAACTGATTTAAAAATATGGTACCATCGCTATACAGGAATTTCCATGTTTCAAAAACAGAAAACAAAAACTTCAAATTCAGTTATATTACATTAAAAGTATTTTCTTTGTTTTGATTCTCTTTTTTATCATAAGGTACTCCGTAATTTATTTGATTGGACGATCATATAGCTTTGGATTTCTGACTCACAAAACAGAAGATTTTACCGTAGTAGGGTGCCGTTTCTTTCGGCGGTACACTGGTTACCAACAGTAGCTTTGGAGGGACGAAATACATTCATACATTTCCCAAGCGTATTTGGCCATTTGTGAAAATAACTAACCCGACAGATATTCGAATATTTTTTGTAAGTTATATTGACATTTTTTTTTTAATATCAATGATTTCTTTTCTTTAACCTATCTCTTTGATGATGATATGGTTTCATATCTTTCTCAAGAGTATTTGTGAGTAAGTTCATCTAAGGAACCTCACTGGAATCTCCAATTTCATATTCCGAGCCGCTGTCCATTACAGCACAACTTAATTACTTTTCGCAGTTTTAAACTCTTTTTAAGATGAATTTGTATGATCTAAAATTAATTACAATTACATCATGATTAATATCCGTCAATTTTTTTTTTTAATTTAAAACACTCTCCTAAATATCAACTGTATTTAATTAATACAGTTGATATTTTATTTTAGGAGACATTTTTGCTTGTTTTTGCTTTGTTTTTAAAAAATGTATGTTGCATTAAATCTGCAATCAATGCATAAACATTTGTTCTAAAGTGGCTGTATGTTACCTGCTAACCAGTTGAAATGTCAAATAGCTATTGGGTTACTTTTGCTCAAATGACTTTGGCAAACACCTGTTTAAATTTACAAGAAACTCATAGGTCACCCAACGTATGGATGACCAAAAAGGACAAAACTTGATAATATCCAAAATAATATATTGCTAATATTAAAGACCATCATATTTACGGGCAAAACTCACGTATAATAGCGTGATAAAAATACAAATCCTCACTTTGAATAATAGATTACAAATTAGAAAATCAGTTCATAAGGCATGGCTACCACTATACCTGAATTTAGAATGAAAAATCATTTGGTCGAATGACGTAGGCACATAACCTCATGGCCTAACTAGGACAAAAGCATCTCATTAATTCTCAACGTAATTGTATGCCTTATTAATACTCCTAAAACAACGTTTCTCTGTTGAATATATAGAATGAGCATTATAAATTGAAAGTTTCAGATCAAATGAAAGCTAATATTTGTACCAGGATAAGAACTTAATGATCCCTCATCATTCGTCTAATCTACGTCAATTTATTGAATTTTAAATTAATATAAACGAACATAGTCTTAATTTATGCTATATTTATGGGCAAAATTGTCCAATATCAAGGATAGAACTTGTGTGAATTAAGAAACGAGATAACAACACTATGAAATAGCGACCAATAACCCCATTTGAAGCCATAATTATTCCTTACTCAAGTCTATAAAATAATTTGAAGCATAATCTTTAGCGCCTACCTAATAAGCGATAGGATAATACTATAGACCCTATTATCCATAATGCAACATTGACCACCGTATATAAATAGCTAGTCTGAAGATTTAGTTCAATCTTGAAACAGCGTGGTGTTGATTTCAGTGTCCACATTTACACACATCCATTCACACAGATATTCTCTGGCATATTTTCATTCAAACGTGTTTCATTGAATAATATAGACATATAGTGTCTATTTAATTTTGTACTGATCCTTTCCAGTTTTCTAATCAGTTTTTTAATGTTAAGATGAAATTCATCAAGGAAGGAACCGTAGTATTTTGTAACCTAAGTAATTTCGATCTTTTCCAAGTTCATCTTCAGGGGTAAATTACAAAGACACACTTAGCTACTGCGATAAAATCTCCATTCCCTTGTGATGGTGATTTTCCAAAAACACGTGCAAACACGATCTATTATAGTTATTTTAAAGTAAAGGCCGGTTACACTCGACATCGAAACGTTAAAGTGGCGTTGAACTTTATATTTAAATGTTTATGGATCGAGATGGATAACACAGTATATTTCATTCAGCATTTTATCACGTTTTTTTTTTATTTTTGTTTGTAGTCTATCACTTCTGTTTTTAGTAATTACACGTTATATTGGCTGGAATTTAGTGAGATATTGAACGTAAATTTACCCTGAGATAATTCCTGTATTAGTGCAATTTCAATAAATTACCTTTTTCTTTTTTTAATCAAATCTGCTTTATTTAAGCATAAATTATGGTTTGATTTATTACGATGAATAATTAATGCATTGAGTGTTTTATTTTTTTAAAAAGTATCCAAGGTTGTGTTCATATAAACTTAATTTAAATTCCCATATTTTTCATTTATGTATTTCTTGAGACATTTTGCAGGTGTTTTTTTTTAATTATTCTGTCAAAGTAAGCGTTTTTATTTCGTTTGGGGTGTCGATAATATCTCTTTTTGCTTCAGAAGAAGTTGTCAAAAAGTTTATATTAATTTGAGATAAATTATTTCCATAATTCGTTATTAATGAGCTGGTAGATATATGCGACAAATCTTATCAAGTTTGTGTTAATTTCCTTTTTTTTGTTTATATATATATATATATATATATATATATATATATATATATATATATATATATATATATATATATATATAGTGTGTGTGTGTGTGTGTGTGTGTGTGTGTGTGTGTGTGAAAGTCAGGAAGAATAAAAATCTATGTGCCACATCCCTTCACGTCATGGGCAATCAAGGCATTCCACAACTACCTATCCTATGTAGAACTTAGTAAAAATGTTTTCGTTATATCTCACAATCCTTGTTATGTCACGCATTTACACAAACTCAGTATGTAGATTACTCTCCATTACGTGTTTCTATCATATTAAGTAACACACACACACACATATATATATATATATATATAGTTTATACGTTATTTTTATAGATACAAATATTTAAGTAAATGCACTGTTTATAATAAACAGTATTAACATTTACCATCCTAAATGTCCCAGAAATCTCAAAGAAAATGTGTCCTCCGACCGGAATAGAACCTGCATCCTATACGGAACCTTCATATATCCTGATGTGTTATACCATTTAGCTACAGAGGAAGCGTCTGATTAAACAGTAATTTAATTTTTCTAACCATATGCTTTCTCTGTAGTTAAATGGTATAGCACGTCAGGCTATATGACGGTTCCCTGTGGGGTACAGGTTCGATTCCTATCGGAAGATAGATATTTTCTTTGAGATTTTTCGGGCATTCAGGCCGGTAAATATTAATACTGTTTATTATAAACAGAGCATTTACTTAAATATTTATATCTATAAAAGAACATATAAACAAGTTAGTCCATTTCATTTATATATACATATATATATATGTATACATATATATGAATTGAATATGATGTGCTGAAATTTTCTCTGGTGGTCAGTTTGCCAGAATAAGGAAGATAGATCGGTCAGTATCTCCTGCTGTGTTTGAGCGTAATAAACTCTTCCCTAATCTCAAATATTAATTTTCTCCTCCAACGGATAAAGCGACATAACATTTTATGGAGTACATCTCCATCAAAATACATTCCGTTTAAAGTAATATGATAGATGGTTTATATAGATTGTGTTGACAACAATAAATAACTTCAAATTACATCTCTGTGATCTATCTCACCACTAATGTCTTCGATGTTTCTTTTTTTCTTTTAAAGGTTACCTGCAATGTTTCATATCGCTGGATGGCTACATCGTAAAATCATCAGCACGAAAACTACAAGGTAAGTTAACCTTTTTTTATACTTTTACCTGACCAGATTTGAAGTGTTTTCAAAACTGTCTTACAGTTTTAAAAACGTATTTTCTCTTTTAAACGAATGTTAATAAAATTTAATTATATATGTTTTCAAAAGATCATTTCTGGCACAAGAGTAACCAATTCACTGATGACGAAATCATGTGGATACCATTCTTCTTTCTCAAACAGTAAATTCTATCAAATAGGTTACTGTGTCTTGACAGTTTCAGAGTTTGGCGCAATCTATAAGGCATATGATAAATAGGATTTTAGGTAGCAAGACTGTTCATTCTAAAATTCGAATCGGACAAAATACAAACGAGAATCCTCCGTTAAAAGAATTTATTTGTTTCGATCTAATTGAATATTCAGTGGTTTAAAAGTTATTTTCTTCATTATCTCAATTTCACATTAACAGACGCCCTAAACGCGAGATAGACCAAGGAAATTTCAAAGTAAAAATAAAGTAGTCATCTGGAGTTGCTCAAGTCTCATTTTTCAGCTTTGACAGATTTCGAAACTGTTTAACCGGTCGTCTGTTCTCTGAATTATTTTCAACCCCCTCTCCATCACAATTCTATTGCTATTTCCATGGTAAGTAAACGATCAGACCAGCTACATTCATTAGTTCACTAGTTCAAACCTTTACATCTAGGACCCACCATGCCACGTAGCCAAGGTCGAATCATCCTCATTACCTTGATATTCCACTGGTAGGAAAGAATTTCTGCTGAGACAAGCTCTTTCCAAGAACCGTAATTGTGACGGATGTTTTCTGGATCCTTACAATATTAACGTCATCGCGTACGACCAAAAGTTATGTATCCTACATATACTCATAATCTGCACTTACTTCCTCCTCTTTCGTCCATACAAGTCTCGTCTGGGGAGGTCTTGGTAACTGCGCCAAATAAGCAAAATATTGCATAGCCCGCTTGTACTGGGGGTTTCTTGGTTGTCGGGGTCGATTCCACAACAAAACTGCATTCTTCTCTCTCGGCAGTTTTCTCCCGGTTGGATATCAAAATGTTGGTTTTTCGGAAGTAAAATGAGAAATTCAGCGAAAGGGATTTTAAACTTATCTATCTTATTAATCACGTCTGCATTCTTCAATGTGTAAAACTCCTCCTGGAAATCACTTTCTATCTCTCTCACTTACCCTCGCTAAAATTCAACCAATCAAAAAAAACTTCCTTTGTTTTCCAGTATCTGACCTCAAAGGTCAAAATGAGGAAGTCAAAGGAAAATACAATTCTTTTAAAAAAATAATAGTCAAGCAGACTATTATTTAACACAACTTCATTCAGTAACCCTCCACCTTGAGTAGCTTTTGAGCTTTATACGGTTTGAACATTGAATTTTTGTAAATACAAAGTCATACATTCAAATCTTCTTTAGCATTCTTTTAATTCTGTCGCGCCAAACCACAGTGTTTGAAGAAGGATGAATCTCTCTTAGATGTTTTATTCGCTCACGATCTGAGAATAGAGTTGTATGCAGAAGACTGTTAATATATTTTTTAACGTTTTTGGTGCTATGCACGGCGTGCATATGGAAGTCTCGATTTGTCGAGGCTATTTAAGAACATGTCTTTAATTTTACACTATTGTTTTATTTTTCTAGAAATTTGCGGTGTTTGATGGAGCAAGCCATCTTAAGTAGGTTTTCTTCTGCTCTCCTTGCGTTCATTAAATCATGTGAATGCTGAATACTCTAATCCCTCTTTCCTCATTTTGTGTCGAACATATTTCAACTGTCTGTTTCTGATTTTAAGTATTATTGTCTATTAGTTTTCTTTTATCTAAAAACTTCCTCGTTACTCACATGCCCTGTCTCCGATATTCTCAATATTCTCCTATAGAGCTGCATTCCTGTTGCTCCATGTTATCTATCAAGAAATTGTACACAATTCACTGCCGTATAAGATTAATATTATATAGCAGTTCACCACTCGTTTCTTTCTTTCTAAAGACTCAACCTGAGACTTGACCTAATGGTACATACGATCCATCGCTAAAGAGGCAGGTAACATGGTCGGCTCTCCGTACCGCTGCAGTAAATACCTGATCGTGCTACCCTCTAATTTTACAAAATCAGGTCAAGTATGGAGTACTTTTGTCGGATTTGAGAGGGAGGTGCCCAGTACTTACTTTCCGGTGCCGATAGAATTCAAAATCTTCTCCAAGTCCTTATGAGTGGCGAATTATTTTTCCACCGTCCGGCTGGATATAGCGAGTCTCCCACTGCTCCATCACTACTTCCATTGAACATTCTTGGAAGAACTAGATTCCTTGGTTCAGCCAGGTCTAACCTCCATGCTAATAACATTGTAACAAACTACCCATATTCTCTCTGTATTCCATCTGTAACAATTTTGTTCCCCTCGAACAGCTTCTTCCGACGAACCACCGCTCTGTGGAAAACAATTCCAAGCGTATCTTTTTCCGATCATTAAAATCTTAGCGGTTAACTCTTAAACGGTTATCTATTAGGTTGGTGCAAAAATAATGACGTAATAATGTCGTTCTTTGACGTTAAAAAATACGTCAAAAAATGACATTATTACGTCATTATGTTTGCACCAACCTAATACCTCTTCCTATCAGTACAAACTGCCTCTTCACGTAACCCTCTACCTCGCTTAGCTTTGCAGAGTAACTTTAAAGAAATAAGACTATTTCGTGTTTCTTATTACTTTACTTAGTGTTTGGAAAACATGTTTCAATAATCCAGTACACATTTCGAGTTCAGTGTCAAATTTTTTGTCCTCTGTAAAAGTACGTCCTACTTCTGTACTTCTGCTATTTCTATTTTTGTTTGCACCTGGCGGTTCACTTGCCGACAAACATACGGTAATGACAAAAGTACACAGGTGTAGGCTTTAAGAAAACTTTATTCAACAGAGAATACAAGGTTCGCTTATAGTGACCTTTTATAGTCCCAGTAAACAGAAATAGCTTTCTCAAAGAGGAAAGTAACAAAACAAGTGGAGACCATTCTTGATTATTCATAACACAGACTTGTGTCTTCTTTCAATTAATGATTACCGATTCTTCTCGATTTCCGTATGTTAAAAAAAATATCAAAGAAAACTTATCGATCTCAATTATTTTTCAACACAGAACTCAAAGCCATAGGTTACTAAGTTTTGCAACCGGGACTTAAAAAGAAAATACAATAGATGCAATAAACTAAGAACCATAAGCCAAGTGATAGCGATTTCAACAAAAGTTTCACACAAGGAATAATTACTGCTACATTAGGAACCGTCAATGAAGCAACGTTACGATCAAGACACATAAAAGTACTAGAAAATTTAGCCAAATACAAGACCATTTCTATCAATGGCACAGACAAAAGAGGTGAAACTGTTACCATGGATAAGTATATTACAATGAAGAAAAGAGTAAGACTATTACACAATGGTACAAACGTTCATGAAAAATCGAAGGACATAAAACAATTTACGAGATACAAAAATTCAAAGAATCAACAAAGGATGTTATTTAATATTAAGGGCAAATCGTGGTGAAAATTTATTGAATATCTCCCCGAAATACACAGACTTTATGATCTACACAAAACACACAAACCAGACAACCCTATGTGACCTCATATATCTGGGATTAGTATTGATCCCCATAAACAAGAGACAACTATAGCAAAAAAGTTAACGGCATTTCGTGGAACTGTTATCAATTCATATATGAACACACCCTGCAAAGAGGCGGATAAACAACGTTATATATATATATATATATATATATATATATATATATATATACACGCACACATATGTATGCATACACTCACACACACATATATATATATATATATGTATAAATACACGCACATATATATGTTTGCATGCACACACATATGTATGCATACACACACACATATGCATGCATACTCTTATGGTCCAAGGCCTTGTAGCACGGTGATGGTCCAAGGTAGAACCAATAAAGAAGAACTCGAACACGGATATGAAATAACACAGATATATTACAAACAGGAATATATACAGAGAAGTAGAAAGTGTTAGTACGAACAATCAGGTTTAGTAGGGAGAACAATGTAGTCTCGACCAGGATCACTATTCCAATGTCTTGTAGTAATTGTCTGAACGCGACTCTATTTCGGACTGCCTCTGACTCGGCTGACTGACTCGCTCTCTCTGACTGACTGACAGACTCCTGACGGACTTCTGACGGAACTCACTCCAGACTTCAGGCAGAGAGTTCAACCGATCAGCCGGTCAGCTGGTCGCCCGACTTCAGGCTGAACGGTATTTAGTCACCCCCACCCATGAGGGCATCATGTGACACAAGGCCGGTTTAACGTGGGATCTCCGAGCCCGTGGGCTCTGCCAAAAATATGCCCTTTGAACCCGTATAAACTGGTTCACGGTCGGTTTACCTCCCCGAAAGAGACTCCTCCCTTCCGCGTAGCCTCGTTCGGGTTCCTCCCCGCCCGAAGGCAGAGAGTTGAACCGATCAGCTGGTCAGCCAATCGCCCGATTTCAGGCTAAACTCCCTGCTTCCTCTTGTTGAGGCGCAGTATTTATTACGTATGGAGTAGTCCATTGTGTTACTATGGGTAAGGTCCCATAACACATACACACACATATGTATGCACACACACATATATATGCATACACACATATATGTATGCACACACACATATATATATATGCATACACACATATGTATGCATGCACACACATATATGTATGCATACACACATGTGTGCATACACACACATATATATGTATGCATGCACACATATATATATATGCATGCACACACATATATATGTATATATTCATGCACACGCACACATGTATGTATGCATACACACATGTATGCATGCATGCCCACACAGTTACTTTTCTGTCTGCCATCAGCCTGACTGATTCTAGGAGAGCAACACATTACGCCATCTTGGTCTCATGTATGCATAGATACCCTTAGGAAATATATAAATCCACCACTTCTACCGCCATAGATATGCGCTATTTTGTAGGATTAGTATCAATAAATCTTTATATCCAAAAAACATTTTACAATCAAAATATATTTTGGTTTAAATAACCTGTAAAAGGTTGATAAACCATAAAAACAGATTAATCAATCAATATTGTTGTTCTTGCTCTTATTTATACTATGGAATTAACACATTAATTCCATCTATATTTTACGCGCGTGCGAGTTTCCTCCCTTCCTTTCACACTCGTGCGTGTGTGCGCGCGGTTTGCACCCTTTCCTTCCTCTCACAGCTAGACATAGCAGTAACCTTCGCTAGCTCCTACTGATGAACTCAGACTAACAGATTTTGAATTTTTTCCCGCGCGTTTCGCGGCGTCTCAAACGGCCAGCGTTTGCAAACCAGTTGCCTTCCGACTTTCGACCCGACTAGACGGGCAACTCATTTATTCCGTGCCCTGAACCCATATGCGGGCCGGAATATCTTATTTCAACAATGGCGACCTCACACTTTACCAAGACCTTTTCTCGTCTTGACGTTACCCGCAGGTCAACCAGTTGCTTCCCGATCCTCAACCTGAGTAGATGGGCAACTCATTTATTCCGTGCCCTTAACCCATATGCAGGCCGGAATATCTTATTTCAACAATGGCGACCTCACACTTTACCAAGACTTCTTCTCGTCTTGAAGCTGCCCGCAGGTCAGACCTTCTCCGTTTTCGACCAGAAGACGTTAGAGACACACGACACAGTCGTGAGCAAAACTTCGTATTCAACTAATGGCTTATTTTTATCCCTCGTCAGTGAACCAGTAAATACAGACAGGGATATCCTACTGACGAACAACTTGCTATCCGCAGGTCAGACCTTCTCCGTTTTCTGCTAGAAAATGTTCGAGACACACGACACAGTCGTGGGCAAAACTTCGTGTTCAACAGGTGACTTACACTTACCCCTCGTCAATGAACCAGTAAATACAGACAGCGATATTCTTACTTACGAACAAACATTTTTCGTCTCTCTGGGCTCGGCGTAAACAACTCCACAAGACCATGAAACTCGCTTCAAACATTCTTCGTTTCTCCTGGCTAGATGCCCACATCATTCCGGTAAAATTTCCAGCAGCCAATTCAATGCCTCACCAAAAACTCTGAGACGACCGAACATTCTTTCTAACTATGAACCTGAACACAAAAATACCACACACACTTACAACACCAAAAAAAAAAATCCACAGTGAGTACTCCTTTCTATCTGTGCGCACATCCTTTTTCCAGAACCTTATAAAACTCTTTTTCCCGCCTTAGCCATCTTGCTTTCTATTTTGGCGCGGGACATTTTTCATTACTCTCATCCCACGAGATAAGTTACTTGTTTCCATCTAATTAAAGTTACACATGTTTTACAAACAGATGTCTTTGTCATTTTATTTCGGCTATCTCTTTGATGTTTATTAATTTATGCACTTGTTGATTGACCCCTTTCCTCTCACTGTTCATTCACGCATTATCGCATTTTTTATTTTTTTTTATACATTGCTTGTGGACTCGGTAGTTTAGTGCGGTGTTTAGCACAAGGCCACTTAGTAATAAACCAGCACTGCACGCTGCCGGGTCCGCAACAATACCGTTGACGCAGATTCTTTTTTTATTTCACCAGTTGTCTGCAACAGTCAGTTTTATAAAGACATCATATTTTTGACATCTAACTATCATAAAGTAAATATTTACATTAACTACAAATCTTTGATTCCCAAATTTTTAATAACTTTTAAGAAAATGTTGTTTTTTTTCTGTTTAGTTCAATATGGTTATTATTTTTTCCACAAACATTTCAATTTGAAATATCGGAAATATTTCCTCGGGATAACAAACTGAGTGGTATTCTCATCAAAATCCTATTTTCTTATTTCATATATATGGTAATGTATAGTGTGAAGGATGCTGTTTAAAATGCAATTCTAGGAAATGTCTCCAAAAATACTTTTCTTGTATTTAATATTGGTCATATTTGGCTTCTCGTATTGAGAAGTTATTCACTCATTAGTATAAATTATCAATGTATTAAAAATCTTAGTGTGACACAAGGCCAATTATGTAAAACGATAAAATACTTTTACAAGTAAATAAATGACTAAAGCTGAACATAACCACTACCAGAAATATCGTTCACAAGACCTGTCACAAAATTGATTCGAAACATTTACTTTCGACCGATGGTCATTAGGAAGTGAATTCAACTTCAATGTACAGAGAGAAAGAGGGCTTAGAAAAAACTGGCAGTCACATAAAAACTTGATGGCAAATAGGACATAGGAAAAAAAGGTATAGTGTAAAAGGTTGGCAGAACAAGGTTTAGGAGAGATATCAAAAAGAGAAAATGTATTAAAACTACAAAGGACAGGCAATTTGTGGGGAGGACTCTCGTCAATGTCATAAAAGAATAAGAATAACAGATCCCGCACTTCATTAACTTTTCTGTCTGCCATCAACCTGGCTGATTCTAAACTCCAGGAGAGCAACACATTATGACATCTTGGTCTCACGTATTCCACTGACATGAAGTTGGGCGATTACATCGAATCAATAGCGGCATTTGTTGCAAGGAATGTTGGGTCACTGTCCCTTGCCATAATTTTTTCTTCTCAGAATCCATCTTGCACATTTACAAATTTATCATTCCTCCATGCATTGAATATTGTTGCCGTATCTGGTCTGCTGCTCATGCTGTACATATGGAGATTCTTGAAAAAATCCAAAGAAGCATCTTGAATATAATCGATCCTGAATAGGAATCTTGGCTTTAGTCACATTCTCACCAGCGTAACGTGGATTCCCTCTGTCTTTTCTACAAATATTTTCATATCAATTGTTCGAATGAGCTTTTTTCCCCAGTACTCCGGATATATGAATTTAAACGTGCTAATAGATTGGCAACTAGCATTTTACTGTGATATACCTAAATGCAACCGCCACTCCTACAGCTTATTTTCTCGTACTTCTTATCTCTGGAACTCTCTTCCGTTTCCTTGTATCCTTGATAACTGCAATATAAAAATATTCTAGGGAACCACTCTTATTTCATTCGTATTTTTTGGTGAGATGTAAGTTCCACTCGAGTAGATTCTTCCAATGTATTGCAGAATCAAATAACAAGTGGATGTTTCCCCGATCACTATGACCTTAACCTGTTCAAGTTTATGGTTAACCGCTATCCTCCCTTCAATTCTGTGACACTCTACATCGAGTAATTCTTGGACCTTATCCTGGGTTAACATCATTCTAAAAAAAATATCCGCGTATACACTCAATTTTCGGAATACAATATAGGCTTCAGTATATCTAATTTGTAGCACGATTCTATTAATGTTAAAAGATAGTAGGTAGCGAACTCCTTATATTATAATAAGTGTAATATTTCAAAAGAAAAATCAGAATCACAAACAATTTGAAAATGCTTTGCAACGTCTACTACTACAGTTTCTTTCCGTGTATTGTATTCCCTTTTTCTCGTCGTCTTAGAAAAAAATTGATACTCACAGGGCAACTTGAAGGCAATAGAGACTGAAGAAAATAACATATAACCCCCTAGCGAGACTGAGTAAATGAATGGCGGAATAAAAAGACAATATATATTAAGAGCTACAAAGGATAGGAAATTGTAGTCATGATTGCCAACGTCCTAGAGGGACACAGCACATAGAATAATAATAAGATCCATAATACTTTCATTAACGACCAATCTCCTATCAATATTACGGCCATTGAACCAGCTTCTTTTTCTTGGAAGAAAACCAAGTCAACTTGCTAATATTCTGTCATCTACAAATATCAATATAATTGTTGGGACAATATTTGATATTCCAAACAGACGAATAGATGTTTCTTTTAATCCGATTATAACACAGACAGTAAACATTATTTCGTAATATTTTATTTTGTAATCCATTTGAATACTATTGTTTCTATTTTACTGCTGAAATGATATGGGCTTCAAGTTTTGCTTGTCAAAATTTATCGCTTGAAATTACGGTGAAGTGTAAAAGTTTGAACAATATTTATTAAAAATCAATGGCGGTGACTTTTTTACTCTATCAGGCCCCTAAGAGCTACACTTTTATCCCGGTCAAAAATAGATGTTTAATGTTTATTAACAGAAACGTTTCTTTCATTGGCAACATTGCGGAATTGTCATCTAAAGTTTCTTTTGTGAATTTACAAAGTTTCTTTGTTCTTTCCAAATGCAAGTTACTCCAGGGTACAAATCTTGTTTGTTCTCTCAAGACACAGCTGACAAGATGTAAAATCGTGGAAATGGTTTTGATGGTTAACTTTAAATTATCAGTAATATAGATATTTCTTCATGCACCTACCCGTACAGAACGTCAAGTTTACATGGGATCTAATAGCTTTGCACACGCCTCATGACACTTCTCCCATCTGTAGACGTCTAAGGCCCCGGATAATGATCCCAGTCTCTTTCGAAGAAAAGATAATACGAGGGCGGACGGCCTCTGAGGCTTATAACTGATATTCATCTGAAACCACTCGATTTGAATTGATAAATTTCAGAATAACAATTCTGATTCTTTAAGGTAGTGTATAGCTGAGAAGTTAACTCTCTTGTCCCATTTATTTTTTGTGCAATCCGGATTATTTTAAACATTCGTTTAATAAGCTGACAAATATACCGAAGGCAGATGTACCTCAGATTTTAGAAGTAATCATTCAGAAACATTTACAATATCAGATTGAAAATCAAAATTGTGGAATCATGTTCATAACAAATTTCCCAAAACATACCAGCCTAAAACAGTTACGTAATCCTGGCAGTACTAACTGCCTTTGATAGGATGTTGGTTCATAGGATAAAAATGGATTTACAGTTTAGTGCGAAACATCATACAAATGAAAAAAATGGTTTTTACCTTTTATAATATGATTTTATTTTTAATTTAATTGAATTTTATTCCTAGTGGTAGTTGCAGGTGTTCAATTGAATTATTTCTTATTAATTTTCTGGATTTCTCTGTTGATTTAAAATAAAAAAAATAAATTTAAACAAAAATGTTTCTTTTAATGTGGTAATTAAGATTAAACGTTAATTAATTTTGGCATTTATAAGAAGGGAGTAACACGAGGTCACAGAGAGGAGGAGTAGAGAGGGGATTAGCAGGAGAAAATGGGGAAGAGGCAAGCAAATAATGAGAGAAAAATGAGGAGGCGGTTGAAGAAAACTGAGAGTGGCAGGCAGTGTAAACTCTCAGTGCTTTTCATCGTAATTAAAATTGGCTTGCCTCCCTCAAGCGACTAAGAATGATTGCCAGGAATTGCTTGAAACAATTATTCGCTTCCTTCTCTTTCTTACCCTTCTTCCCCTTCCTCACTGTACCATCGTACTACTTTTGTATTTCTTTTTTTGTGTGTTTGTTTCTTTTTTTATTTGTTTCTTTTTTTGTTTGTTTATTTTTTTGGTTCTTTGTTTCTTTCTTTTTTATTTGTTTCCTTCTTCCTTCCTTTTTTGTTTCTTTTTTTCTTTTTTATTTGTTTCCTTCTTTCTTTCTTTTTTGTTTCCTTTTTTTTTTGGTCTCTATTTTCTTTTTTGTCGTTTCCATCTTTTCGTTTCTTTTTTTGTTTCTTTCTTTTTTGTTTGATTCTTCTTTTTTGTTTCTTTTTTATTTGTTTCTTTTTTGTTTGTTTCTTTTTGCTTGTTTCTTTCTTTCTTTCTTTTTTGTTTCCTTTTTACTTTGGTTCCTTTTTTTCTTTGTTTACCTTCTTTCTTTGTTTCCTTTCTTTTGGTCTCAACTTTCTTTTCTCTCTTTTCTTTCTTTTCGTTTCCTTCTTTTCATTCCTTTTTCTTCCTTTCTTCCCTTCTTTCTTCCTTTCTTCATTCCTTTCTTTATTTCTTCCTTTCTTTCTACTTTTCTTCCATTCCTTTCTTTTCTTTCCTTTCTTTCTTTCTTTGTACAATGACTTCATTTTCTTTCTGTCTCTCGTTCTCTTTCAAATTGTTAATTTCCTTTCTATTTTCGTTCGTTTATTTCATATTCGATTAGATTTTTATTTTATTTTTATTTTTACTAATGTCGCTCTATATTTTATTCGTTTTAATCTATTTTAGTAATTATGTCATAATTAGTGTTCATTAGATAAATATAAACAGTTTAACCTCAAATATTCATGCGAACAATACCTCACTCGTCTGATATGATGAACTGCCACAACGTTGATACATCATTTTCTCCAGTGCTTAATACCTAAAGCAAAACAACACAGAAAACTTAACGTAAAAATTAGAAATATTATTTTCCTAGATTTATTTTTTTAGAATATAAATTATTAATGATTCGAGGATCAAATATACCCTTCGGTTACATGTATGAGAAAGTAATAATGATATAATCAAAGTATTATTAAAATGCAATTTTCTTAGTTGTATTAAAGGCTTTGTCAATTTTTTTTTTTTTTTTTTTTGAAGAAAAATGTTGACCAGGAGATATGAACTGCTACAAAGTTTATAACTCCCGGTCAGTTTTTCTGTATAAGCAAATAAATACATCTATTTATTTACCAACCAACATTATAAATAGATAAAAACCGAATAAAGCATGATTAAATTAAGCAGATAAATATGTAAATGATGAGAAACGTCGCCGTGTATATTAGCCTTGGTAGAGCAACCAGTCAAATGTCTTACACTGCGCCTTTGAGTGTGCATGGTTAATAATAATTATATATATATATATATATATATATATATATATATATATATATATAGTAGTGAGATATAGTAGTTAAGATTGAGGAATCAGAGTGTCAAGTTCGAATTCCAGTCGAATCCATTAGATTCCCTTACGTGCTAATACACTTGGCGAAGGTATTAATCCTCTACTTCGCTCTCCATCTATGAGTAAATAGCAGGACAGACTGGATTCTGTTGCCTTGGATAGTATCTATTCTAAGAGAAGGAAAACTCTGAATTCAAAACCTGCAGAGTGTCGTTTGAGGACCTTGTGGCACATAGGGTACTAGATCTCTGTATTCGGTCCTTCAAAAAGTGTGGTTTGTTCTGCACAAAGCCTTCACCACTATAATCAAAATTTATATGCTCTGGTGTCTGGGCTGTCGGTTGCTTGACCCTCATACTTCGAATACGACGGGAGAGTCCACCATATATATATATATATATATATATATATATATATATATATATATATATAGCATTTTTTAGTATGTTTTCTCAATTGCACATTCGGATAGATGTAATACATATTGTTTAAAAATAAAAACGGAGCATCTATTTCAAACACGGATATGCATTAAAATAACGTTCTGAATGTAAAATATCTGTTTACAGACACCGAAACTCGAAGCTGCATGGAAATAGCGAAATACGCCTTCTAAAACCTAACACTTGTAAATGTATGAATACATCTTCATTTATACATTTTGGACGCTCTAGTTTCGACTGGCAACCAAACTGAATTTAAAACACATTGGGTATGGGTCTAAAGACTCCACCCAGGAAAAATGTGCTTTTAGAGAAAACACAACAGAACAGCTAGCGGGGTTATAATATTGCTTCATATCCTGCATAAAGGATTAACTTATTTTATTTTTCTCCCAAAAGTCACACAAGACAAAGGGTTACTGATTGGGGTTATTGAGTGTAAGAGGAGAAGGTAAGAAATGCAGCTTATGAGGATATGTAGAAAAGACAACATCGTTTATCAAAAGTAAAGTTTCTTGCAAAGAAGCTGTCCGAATGGGGTTTCCTTCTTACTAATAAGATACAAATGTAAGTGCCATGGCCGGTCTTAGCTGTGAAGGCCAGAACATTGGAACTATGAAATAGAGGTTGTCAGGACATTTTGAAATATGGAGAAGTAAAAGGTTTGACTTGTTTCGTCTGTGGGATAGGAGTTGTAGTGTGGAAAATTATTCTTCATCAACAAGGCTGCAAAAACTCTTCTGAATGTTATCAAGACAGGAAAGTGCGGACGGGGCAACTCCAGCCCTAATATGACAACATCCCACCTCCTTTTGCCGATCTGGCTCTTCTAATGATAGGAAAAGGGAACGGTACAAAGAACCGATAATTTTTGCAGCGATGGGTCGTATAAATTCTACTTCAAGTCTGTAAAGAATTTGACTCCCAAGAGAACTTCGAGGCAAGCTCGAGTCCCAATCGGCGTTGAAGGCAAGCTCGAGTCCAAATCGGCGTTGAAGGCAAGCTCGAGTCCCAATCGGTGTTGAAGTCAAGCTCGTCCAAATCGGCGTTAAAGGCAAGCTCGAGTCCAAATCGGCGTTGAAGGCAAGCTCGAGTCCAAATCGGCGTTGAAGGCAAGCTCGAGTCTCAATTTGCGTTGAAGGCAAGGTCGAGTTCTAATCGGTGTTGAAGGCAAGCTCGAGTACATATCGGCGTTGAAGGCAAGCCCGAGTCCCAATCGACCTTGAAGGCAAGAGGGAGAACCAGAGAAACACTATGCGAAAATCTATGTTCTGCACTTTGATGGCCCCAATTAAGCTGTTAGAGCTGGTCAGAGTATAGGAGAGATAAGCTGCCAGTTTCTTCTTATCTTGATTTTTGAAGGTGCACTCACACACTCTTGGTATAATCTGAGTCAGACGTGTATAATTTTATATAAAACAGGCATAGCGTTATTTATGGAAATATAAAATAAATATATAATTTGTAAATTCTAAGACCTGATTATTAATTGAAAAAATCTTTCAGAGATTTCAAATCTGCAAAATGATTACGTAAAATATAAAACATCATTTATTTATGTGAATATAAAATAAAAATATTTGTAAATCTTATTTAAAAAAAATCAGAAAATCCAAAATGATTAAAAATCTTTTTACTTATAGTATTTAAAAAAATGAAAACCCATACAATTTTTGTTTTTATTGCTGTTTTGTTTTTTGTTTTTTTTTTTTTAGAATCGTGATCTAAAATAATCACACAATGTTAACAGGACAGATTATAAAGTCATAGTTATCGGTATAGACAATTATAGTTGAGATTTCTTTTAACCACACCCCACCAAAACAAGAGCAGCCAAAACAGCTACACGAATAAAACTGATCAAAAATACATTTGTCAAAATCATGTACACAAGCGTTCAGACACAAGATCTGTACGCCTATTCATTTTTTTTTTTTTTTTTCGGCATATCAACTGCTCATGGGTCATTTGGGCCATTTAATGCCGAAATTTAATTTTCTCGGGAGCATTAGTCATTTTCTTTACAAAATGTATTAATAGTAATTTTTTTTTTTTTTTACAAACGTATTTTTAGTAATTTGTGTTGCTGGTATTTTTACTATAAAATTGTATTTTTATATTTTCATAATGTTTCCACTCCAATTTTGTGGTTAACTATTTCCCATACCTTTGAATATAACAGGTGCTACCATACCGGGCCAGGGTAGACCTGTTAACAACAACAATTAAGAGGTAATTGCATGCTCCTCAAAACATCCAATTTCAAAGGTTTTGCTGTCGGATGTAGTTTATCGTCATACCCAGGACGTTTTATTATAATTTTAGTCGCAAAGTTTTAGTAATGCAGAGTTATTTTCCCCTTAATGTCTGATCAGACCCGTTTTAATTCAGGAATGTTCTATGTATACTTGAGAAGAAAATGAACGTTCTATGGTAAAATGTGGTCGATATGTCCACGTTTATGCAACCGTTTTCTCAGACCAATGATTAAAAATGCCTTCAAGCCAATTACTCGTTTAGGTCGTAAAGTAGACAATCCTTCATCATACCTTATAGACTGGCACTAGACAAAGAGATGTAGGAAAAATCAGAAACGGTACTACGATATCATCCAACAGCAACCAAAAAAAAAAAAAAAATGGGTAACGCATGTAAGTGGGAAGGAAGATAATTTTATTTTCCAGACTATATTAAACAGAAGATTTAAAATAATTCTATACTATCTTTAACCAAAGATTTTAAAATACTAGAAAGAGCCGTAATATATTATGATCTTCAGAACTTTAATTTACTGAAAAAATGATTTAAAAAAATATTTAATTTTCACCAGACAGTAGCTGTTTCGTTAATAAATACCGAATGACTCCTTTAAGGAAATGGGTACTTCCACCAGTACTATTACTGTATTTCCTAATGTCCTATAAGGCGTGTTTTTTTTTTCTGGAACTGCAATATTCACTCGCTAATTGGCTTTTATGCCTGTGTATATTTTGTCCTGGTTTCCTTGGACTAGATTGAGCGATTCATCTGTATTTTGAAATTTTACATTAAATTGCTTTTTATTATTAACTATAGTTTCTAATTTGCGCTAATAACATCTTACTTAAATCAGCCTCGTTTTGACAATTCACAGTGAATCGCATTCCATCAGAAATCCTCTCGCCTCTAATCTTTAATCTATTTTGGACAATTCTTCTTTATCCCCTAATGACTTTCACTGTCTCAATTTTTTGACGCCCATACGTTTTCTTTATTATCGCCGTAAGTATTTTTTAACTTTTCTGCTTTTACAAATATTTCTCATGTTTTCGTGTACGTGGCTACAACTTTCACAAACATTTTCTGCTAAATAAACTTATACTGTAAATAAATACTATATTTCCATCTTGCAAATGTCTATGAAACTGACCCCACCCTCTCACGATATCATTCGTAGAATGATACGCAGCATGCCAGTTTTGCACGCCATAGTTTGTGAGTACACCAGACGCCACGCGGGGGTATATCAGCAGCTTACCACTCATAATCTAACCCTGGTCGAAAGGAGGAGATGGTTTTTCGACATTGTTTGACGCTGCAAAGCGTCGGACTGTGTTGCCAAATAGGAAAAGATGACTAAACATCGAATATCTTCAGTGAAAAAAAAAAAAGCGAAAACTGCTCTTTTCCAGATCTGAGTCGATTTACTAACTCCTTGTTCAATTTAAGCTTCAACGTGATTGAAGGATATATATACGACCACTTATCAATTCCCTAAATGTTGTGATCTCTAAGTCAACATGGAAACATAATCGACAGCTTTACCGAAAGGAAATAGAAACAAACCGGCCAGGAGAATAAATACCTATCCTGAATCTGAACGCAGGTGAAAAACGTATGACCATTGTTCACAGACTGCTTTGCATCTAGTCAAATCGGGCAGAGTATAAAATAAAAAAAACTCGATTTGACTCTAAACTTTAAAAAAAAGCACCCCTCT
>CAHIKZ030000335.1:4852500-4880000 GCA_903632075.3 Acanthosepion pharaonis | reverse complement strand
AGATAATGACAAGACATAGAGAGACAGACAATGATAATACAGACACAGACAGACAGACAAGGATAATACAGACAGACAATGATAATACGGACACAGACAGACAATGGTAATACGGACACAGACAGTCAGACAATGATAATACGTACACAGACAGTCAGACAATGATAATACGTACACAGACAGACAGACAATGATAATACGGACACAGACAGACAATGATAATACGAACACAGACGGACAATGATAATACGTACACAGACAGACAGACAATGATAATACGGACACAGACAGACAATGGTAATACGGACACAGACAGTCCGACAATGATAATACGAACACAGACAGACAATGGTAATACGGACACAGACAGTCAGACAATGATAATACGGACACAGACAGATCGACAATGATAATACGAACACAGACAGACAATGATAATACGGACACAGACAGTCAGACAATGATAATACGGACACAGACAGATCGACAATGATAATACGAACACAGACAGACAATGATAATACGAACACGGACAGACAATGATAATACGGACACAGATAGACAGACAGTGAAAATACGAACACAGACAGACCGACAATGATAATACAGACACAGGCAGACAGAGAATATTACGAACACTGACAGACAGACAATGATAATACGAATACAGACAGACAGACAGGCAATGATAATACGAACGCAGGCAGACAGACAATAATACGAATACTGACAGACAGACAATGATAATACGAACACAGACAGGCAGACAATGATAATACGGATACAGATAGATAATGCCAAAAGATAGATAGATAGATAGATAGATAGATAGATAGATAGATAGATAGATAGATAGATAGATAGATAGATTGATTGATAGATAGATATAAGAGAAAAAGGCCTAGAAGTGTAAGAATAACATTAAAAGGATTTTGTATAGAAATATTTTATTTTTCTATGATTTGTGAATATATTATTTCTGATGTTTGGTTTACCGAACTGATTACCATAATCTATTTAACATCTTTTTTTTCAGTTTAACATCTCCCTTATCAGCACAAATCCGATAGACTTCAAAATTCGTCGACGTTTTTTGTTTTCACGTGGGAAATATTTCCTAAGAGGTTGCTGTCGATATTTAACATGATCTCAAGCGTTATATCTTTTAACTTTCTTTGACATTTTACAATAAATAGACGTCGGATTCAGATAAAATAATAAAATAAAAAAGATTAATATTCCTCGTCTCAATAACTGATATATGTCTCTGTAAAATATATAAATATCGCATTCGATAGCCTATAAGGATAAATTTCAAAGAAATCATAAACACCTTGCAAAGCACGGATTTTACAAACAAGTGACGGAAGAACATAGAATGCTAAAGTCTTAAGAGGTTTTATCAATGATACACTGGGTTGAAAGCATGGAATTTGCAAACAGGAATCTGACGAAATTAAATTATAGTGATCAAAAAACCAATGACGGTGATTTAAAAAAAAGCAACTGATTTTTGTAAGCAAAGTGGTTAAAAGAAAGGCTATAAGTTGTAAATAAATTTTGAGTACAAATCTTTATTAGCCATAAAAATGAATGCAGTGATATCATAATCTGCTGTTTCAGATAACCACGGTGAAAACGGAAGATATTCACTTGCTCATCTTAGTAATCGTCCCAAAGTCATGGTTAACGATACCGCCAATTCGGATAAACCAAAAAGAAGTTGTAAAGCATGTCCTTTAACTGAAATAACTAAATTTATCGACTAATTTAAGAGAAGATAGTATTATGTTGCTTAGATCTCCAGCAATAACGATTGGACTTATTAGACTAATATCTTTTATTACAGTATCCCGTAATAAATTTTCTGTTTTAGTTTTGGTCAGGTTTGGAGTAATGATAAGGGCCGTGAAATTTTCATCAACCCTTCAGACATTACTTCACATAAATATTTGAACATATTTTATTTCTATTCACTTCATGCAAGTAATTTACGAAAAAATATTTTTGTAATCAACATAATCTTACTTATTATAAAACGCAGATTGTGTGTGTGTGTGTGTGTGTGTGTGTGTGTGTGTGTCTGTACGTTTATATATTGGATCGGATTTCCTACATTTTTCAACCGATTTCAACAAAACTTCACAGGACTGCGTAAAATTACCTTGCGATGGTTCTGACAGCGCCAAAAATTGGAAAAACACAATTGTTTTCGCATGAAATCAATTTGAAAACACCATAAAACACGATTCGGTCGCCAGAATGAAAGGGGGACAACTCATATCGAGTTATACTTATTAAAAAACCCAGGTTGTTTGTGTGTGTGTGTTCATTTATATATGGGATCGGGTTTCCTACATTTTTCAACCGATTTCAACAAAACTTCACTTTTTTTTGGCAGGTAGTGTTTCTTATTGTCTTGCACACTTTTTTCTTTATTTTTACATTCAGAATGCTTTAAAAATTCCATTTACAAGACAATTGTTTATAATAAAATTCTATTCAATCGATAGACTCATAACGATTGAAAACAATGTTTTTGTTTGAGTTTGGGTTTGACCAATTCGTAAAAAAAAAACAAAAACAAAAAATAATTAAGACATGCGTGTTCATCAACCTTAAACAATAATCTTTGTCAATTTTATTTTTCAGTCTTTATGATGGTCGATACTTGATCTATCTCTTACTGTTACATCCCTGGGCAACGCCGGGCTCTCCTGCTAGTAAGATATACTTTTTGTAATATTTTGCGGTTCTGGATGATAAATTTCATTTTCAAAGTACTGAACTCTTGAAAAAATGTCCATCCTTCGAAAATCTTTTAAGCAGATGGAAATGCGAAATCACAACAGTAATTAAAAGAGTTGAGAAACTAATAAATTTGTTTGGGTCCCTCTTGCTCAAAATATTTCATGGCGTCTGCAAACTTACGTTATTAAAAACAGCTAAGATCCTTTGAGGGCCGTATGAAAAATGTGCACGCTTTTAATACTTCTAGTTCTGCAACTTCAGAACATTTAAAATATAATTCGACTTGTAAGAAGAGGTGAAGGAAGCAAGGCCTCTACCTAACGAGCTTTTCAGAGTGGATGACGGGACGGGTGCATAAGTAAAGGAAGAAAAACTGCTAAGGGAACAAAGGTATAGGAAGTGTTGGAGGGCTATGATCGCACATGTTCTGAAAGATCGCGACACATAGAAGAAGAAGAGATAGCGTTGTGTATCACCCGGTCTACACTCCTCCCCGATTTTCTGAACAGGAATAGAGATTTATCACTTGTTTTCTGTTTAGAATTAGTTTTTCGACTCCTCCTAAAGCTATTTCCATCTCTTTTTTTTCCGTTGGCCCCTTGCGATTAGGTGGCATTATCACATTGCTTGGGGTAGTATTGTTTATTGTGTAACAATTTAAGTAGCTCTCGGGCCCTGTACAGGGAGTGAACATCATTGTAAAATCATGTAATGATAATGAATCATATAGCAATATTGCATTTAGTTGTACAGGGTGCGATGGGTAAATTGTCGCCATTTATATTTTTAATTTCGCGCAGGTGCGTTGTTTTTATTTTGTCAACTGCACAGTGGAGTAGTGTTGGTTGGGCGCTGTCTGTGAGTAAATGAGGACCATGACACAATTTGGAAACGGCATATTGTAATGCTTCCTGTTTGTGCCAGATGCACTAATACGACCATTTCAGAGTGGGTGTCAATCTGAGGCGAGTGCAGAGGATTCGGAAAGACAACTCTACTCAGATATATCCACTCAGCATCATGGTCTTTGGAGTGATGACTAGTGATAGAGACGTTATGCCTCGATTCATCTTCCTACATGGCCTCAGAATCAACACGGAGGCCATATATCAAGCGATTTGAGGAGGATGTGCTACCCTAGATCAAAAGGGTGGGTACTAGAAGAACTTATGTCTGGCAGCAGCACTCTGTACAATGCCACGCAAGTAGGAAAACCCAGTCATGAACCCAGCCAGAAAATTTCTACTACCACATCACCCCTTACATCTGGCCACATAAGCCCCCAGATTGTAACAACTTTGATTATGTGTGGGAAGCATCAGAAGTTCTTTTAATACCAAAAATGAAGTGAAGGCAAGGATTATGGAAGCATTCGCCAACTTAATCCCCGAAGAAGAGATTCAGGAGATTCCGAAGTCGCCTGGATGACTCCAATGGCGACCTTACTGAATACATTCACTCTTTAATATTTCAAGATATTTTTGTGTAATTTTGATAAAAAATATTTGTTGAAATGAGATATCAGTGCTATTTTAATGTTTACGTCATTTAGTCGACAATTTATCCATCGCACCCTCTATATAGTAAACATGTCAGTAATTAAATCTTAGCTTTTTTTTTTCACCAATTTATATGGAAATGGGTTAATTAAACTTAAATTCTTCACAAATCCGTGCGTACAATCAGTCTTATTAATTATACAGAAATCAAACATTAAAAGTGTTGTGATGTTTATTCCGTTGAATATGTGAGTGCAAAACGTAGAGCGCTGTTTACAAACTGCCTTGTCGAAAAAATAAGAGAAAAGTAGTTATTTCTTTTCTTTCTCTTCCGTTCTGTTCATTTCTGTCTGAATATACATTAAAAATATCTATCTTTTTTTTCGTCTACAAATCAGTCGACGTTGCACGGCGAACTAATTAATGTGCTTATACATCGATAAAGTTCAATACAAAAAATTAATCAATAATATTCAATAAATGCGACCGTACCGTGTATTAATTAGCGTAAAACATTTTAAACTCTCTTCCATTCACAGCAATTCTGTACTGGTTTAATATGTGATAAACTAGTCGCCATAGTAACGTTCTCAATGGCTGTAATCAGTCACGAGGCACCTGTTCGTCTTGTAAAAGAACGAACATGTCTATCTGTCTCTCCGTGATATTTGTTGCTTAGAGTGGTGTAATGGTCTCCCATTAAAAAGAGATTAGTTTTGGAAAAAGATAAGAGGATATGAATGATGGTGAGGGGGCGTCTCAAAATGTGCCGGGGTGTCACTGATTGTGGTTCAGTAGTCGAAAGCAAAGGCATATGCATCTTTTTTTTTTCTAATTGTTTTATATTTTTAGCGACAAAAAAAACCCCAAAAAAAACGTCACAGATTATGGTTTAGATTTTCATATTGTTCTTGATGTTTTTTTGTTTTCTTTTTTTTTTTTTAGAGACAAGGTCGAAAATGATATAATAAGTTAAAGTATTTTTGAAGTTCGTAAAAATTCACATTTGAAGAAAAATTCGACGAGGCTGAAAAATTCTCTGCCTACCCGCTTTCCAAAACTACCCAAGCGAATCACCAGGTTTGGAGGTGGTAGATCCTTTTTTGGGTTGAACGGAGAACATTTCAGTACACGTGACTATATATATATATATATATATATATATATATATATGATTATTATATATATATATAGATTTTTTGGGGATTTAGGCTAATCATATAGTAATTCGTCGAGCCTAGAATAATCCTCAACAGAAAGCACTGGAAGGCCGTTTCGTCCTATCTGGGACTCATCAGCTGTGCGCATCCACTACCGAGGATCGAACCCGATCCGTTTCGATACAACGCAACTGTACCACGGGGCTCGGTGACGAAGAAGAGGCACAAACTAGACTCGTAATGGGGCACCCAGTGAGGATCGAACTCACTAATCAGTCGTAATTGATCTAGCGAGACAAGCTTGCTAACCATTACACCACGGCGAGGTGCCTACATCAATTTATCTATATGCCAGTTATTGTTGGACGATTTTCACACTGATGGAGAGAAGACACGAGGCAACAGACGTTCTACAGAAAAATACTATGAATACGATGAATGGAGTATGTGAGCAAGTAGAAAGCTTTACGGCAAAGTACAACAAAAAGGACGCTTATATTTAGAATATGAAATAGACGAATTGGAATTTCTTGGACATAACAGTGGCGAAAGTCGGCTTGGAAAATTTGACATATGAACTGTGTATGGCTAGGAAAGAAACAAACGTTGCTGAGAGCTGCAAGAAAGGGGAAATTGTGGAGATTCTGATAGTACACATCCTAAAGTAAAACAGCACACAGAAGAATTATTTATTTCGTAAACTGTTTCTTTTGGAAGTGATTTATATCTCTGTAGGGAATGGAGTCTTTTTTTTTCACCCATATCCGCCAGCCTTATCCAGTGTTATTACTAAAACGTTAGCTAATTCCTCACTGGTCCGTCATATTTCCAGCCTTGTGCCAATATCTGCGCCCAGCTTATCAAATCAGAACTGTACTATCGAAGGTGACAATGGGTTTATAAAAGACAGTTTCTTAGAAACTCTGTGCATTCAGGAATGTTAAATGAGTATGTTAAAGCTTTCCCGAATTCTGATACATCTGTAACAAATTCTGCGAATTTAGAGCGAAGAAGAAAACGGAGAAAGAAACGACGCAAAAAATGCAAAGAAAGAAATGAACTGTAATATGAATAACGCGTTTTTCTATGCTCTGCTTAAAAAAAAAAGCAAAAAAAAACGTGAGCGTATTATCATCTGTAGAACGTCAGTGATTTCCGGTCTCGTCAGTTGAGAATGCAACACTGTTGACAACGAACCGAAGAGAGATGGTGGGAGACAAGACGAGACCAGTAAAATCAACTATCAGCGCGCAATATCATATGGGCACCACCTGTCCTTCGCATTCCTGACAAGATCATTTTTGCATTAATGGAAAATGGTTGCCTGTTGGATATCAACCAAGTAACGAGCGGTGCTGTTTCGTGTGGTCTGATAACAACTTCGTTAATGTGTCCATGGATATATGCCGAGCTTACACTACTTACTACATTTAAGTTGTTGACATCTATTATAGTCTTTTTTTTAATCAGATATCTATTTTATCGTTATATTATTATAAATTATGCTACTATATTAGTTGCGTCGTCACAAAAGTGATAGAATAATGTAAACAATTTTGTAATTACGATAGATTTTGAGTAAACCTTTCTGTAAAAAAAGGGGAGTTTCATGAGGACGTTTTTTCTACTGACACCGCTTTTATTTTAACTATCTTCACTCCCTCGGCAATAGTTATAATTTTAAAAAGCGAAAATTAGAATTGTAATAAAACCTAAATATATGATGAAAGTGAATTTATTTTTTTTTGTTCTTAAGAATTTACAACATATTAAATAATATTTATTAGATTGTTTATTTGCAGAAATAATTTTATATTTCCAACATTCCAAACATTGGTAAAATTAAAACTAATGCAATATAATATATATCATGCCTTGATCTAATTCCCCGACCTGCTCTTCACCCTTCCCTCTATCACGCCTCTTTACTCTTGCTCCCACTCTCTGTAGCCCCTATGAGTGCTAGTGGAACACCTGCCTTACCTTTGAAATAATTTTAAAAATTCATAAAGAATTAAATATCACAGGATTTTTTTATTCATGAATTTATAAACATTTACTAAATAATTAAAATATGTGAATCAACTATAAGGAAATTTATAAAGTTTCAATCAATTGGCAATTAACAGAGGTTTTTCAAACCTTACCAATAATCAATGTAATGAATAGTGAATATTATATATATATATATATATATATATATATATATATATATATATATATTCAGTTAAAAGTATTGATATACACCTGATGAAAGTAGTAAGGCACAAGGTTCAAAACGATGTGATATCCATTAAAAACGGAATATATTAAGTAGAGAAGATGTAGCTGAAGACCCATAATTATATATACAGTCATCTTGTGGTTTATAAATTATTATTACATATTATTATTAGTATTATTATTATTATTATTATTATTATTATTATTATTATTATTCCGTTTATTTCTCTTGTACACACATTTCCTTCCCCAACCTAAGGTCAAAAATCGCTTCACGACATATTCTACTGATCCTTTTTATAAAACCAAAAACAAAAATCACTAAGATCACTCACATTTTACATAGTTAAATCTATTTGTAATGTGTGGGCTGTACTTGTATCTCTTTAAGGCGTGGGCTACCAGGAATCTCTTCAGTGAGTCTATCGGAACCTTTTCCAATCAATCCGAGGGCTCTAACTACAATTGGAATTATCGGTCTCCTGATGTACCACATACTTGAGATTTCCACTTAAAACGTCTTTGTATTTTGATAGATTTTTTTGAAGATTATCAAAGATATATCACAATCTCCAGAAACAGTCATGTCCAAAAGAAAACACATTTTGTTTTTGTGGTCTTTGGTTACGATATATAGGCGATTAGATTTGATTGTTCTGCTTGTGTGTATTGTAAAGTCCCATGAAATTGTTACAGGGTGATATTTCTACCAGTTTTTCGAATATCTTACTGTAAAAGTTATTCTTCTTCATCCTGTTGTTGTTATTATTATTATTATTATTATTATTATCATCATCATCATCATTGACTGAGAAAGCAGAACACCAAAAAAGTAATGTTGAGCTACAAATATACGAAACCCAATATGCCTATAATGACAGCCAGGTTGATAAGCGTATGCCAGGCAGAAGCATGACAGATAAATAAGCACGATATAGTGACAGGTCTTGATGATAAGTGGTGACAGCTGGTGCCCAGTTAGAAATACCTTCAGGTCAGGTAATCCAATCCGCTCAGATGGTCTTTCATTGAGGGTGTTCCCAGATATCTATATGTTGATCTCAAGTCACCGTGGCTGCTATATTCCTCAAACGAAAAAGAGCAGAAACACGCTCATCACTATCTCCGTAAGTACGATAGTCGCCAGAAGATATGCCCAACTGGTTATGGTCAGGCATTAGACATGGAAGTCAGTGGTGCAAGTGAAGATATGTACTGTAGTCCATCGTAATTCACCAAGAAAAAAAAATTAACTCCACCAAACAGAATACACTTGAGCAATGCCTGATGTAGTATCAGGATATTTATTATTATTTCCTTTGATTTCTGTTGTATACACATATACATCTGTCGTGGCAACTTTGTAGGGTAATATAAAACAATAATCACAATTGTGATTTGCCGCCAAATATTTAGTAATCGATCCATACAGACAAGATTTTACTCCTCACTGCCAAGTGATTTTACCACTATGCCAACACTCAGCTCATTAACATTATTCATATGCGACATTAGAAAATTTCTTATGACAGGGAATGGTATTTTGGTGATTGGCCATTAATTCCTGATATTTGTTTGTTTTTCTTAAACTAATAGGAATGTTATACATTTTCTGCAAGCAATGTTTATACATTAAACATCATTAACAGAAAGGAAATGTCAGTGGTCAGAATTAATGCAGACTTCACTGATATATATATATATATATATATATATATATATATATATATATATATATATATATATTGTTCTTTTTCTAGGTAATCGAAGCGTAGGTAGATTACCTAAGTAGGTAGTTGTTTGCCTTTAGGTAATTTTTTTCGTTTTTTTTGTGCTAAATTTTACGTTGATTAAGGTATTAGGTCATTTGGTATTTTGTCTGTTTGTTACGAAGTTGATTTTTCTTTAATAGCGTATATATATATATATATATATATATTATGATGATCATATACTTTTAAAGTATGCTATGGTTAATGGTGCTCAGTATCAAGGATAGAGCATATGTGTAATCTGAAAACACCCTAGCCGTTCACCCAACACTGCGGCTGGTCACTGAAGTACAATCCAGAGCTAACGTTACCCCACGTTGTGATTTAAGTTTGGTCATAAGGCAGCAAAGATCGAATCGTCGCAGATATCTTCGTGTTGAGCTGGTTCAAACCAAACCAAACCGGTCTCTCGGTTAATTTTGATTGAATTTGCCAAGCATGCCAATAAGTACACAAAAAATCATTGTCTACCCAGCTGACAAAATTACCATTCTGATAAAAAAAAATATTTAGTTGAAGGTACTCTATCAAAAACAGTTAAAAATAATGAACATCGAGCTGGTTTTTACAATTTCGATTTGAATGCACACGCAAAAAAAGATAAAGAACATTAGAAATTAAATAGACCTTGCGGGTTGAATTCCACATGTTCTTACGCACTACTAAACCTAAACATATATATATATATATATATATATATATATATATATATATATATATATATATAACAATAAAAAATGTTAAAAAAATTTTTATTAAAAAATTAAAATCTTCAGACGCACTGGGGTGTAGATTAATATTCTTTCGTTTTTTTTATTATTTCATGTAGATTCCTCGACTAGTTTCGGCCAAAATGGCCATCATCAGGAGAAGAAATATTTCTGCTTGCTGGTAGCAGTGAACTACAGAATATATATATATATATATATATATATATATATATAGAGAGAGAGAGAGAGAGAGAGAGAGATAGTGAGAGAGAGAAATTAATAAAATATTGGATTATTTTTGATTTTGTGTGATGCATTTCATAATTTCGAAGTTCATCGGTCTAAAATAATATTGTTAATGGAAGAAAGATAAGACAAACTATATGGTCAGTAGTAAGAGGGGCACTCCAAGATTCGACTAAAAGATGAGAATGTTGAGTACAATTCTGCATAAATAGGAAATGCTAAGTATGTTGGAATGCTAAAATTTTAAATTTAATTTTTATTTATGTGTTTTGGCGTATAGTCTACCAAATTTCATTTAGTTTCTTCCCGTCCAGGCTTTTTTTATCATTATCATTTTTATTATAAAAATTATTTTATTTTTCCACTTTTCAACGATGTCCCTAACATTATTCTGATATATAAAATATATATCATATTCTCTCACATTTATATATATATATATATATATATATATATATATATAAAAGAAATATAGTCTTAAGATGTGCTATATTTATGGGATAAAGTGCTCATTATCAGAGATAGAGCGCGTTTAAATATAAAAGTGAACATAGAAGTCAACACTTAGAGGCGACAGTCTGTTTCATGCTAGATGCAATCGTCAGGCCACGAGTGCTGTTATTTTTCTCGGCAATTTATATATATGGGTCAGTGGTGCACTGTGAGTAGTCTATTTTGGCGGTTATTTTACCGGAAGACGTTTATTTGTTTATTTATTTATTTGGTTAAATTATTTTGCTTGTTTTTTTTTTTTTTTTTTTTACTTCTTATCTTATATAATTATTTTTTTATTTCAATCGGGTTTTTTTTAACGTAGTAAAAAATTTGTTTATATCGGTTATTTAATAGTTTTGTTTTGGTTTGGGAAGATAATTTAAGCTATTTATTCAATTTTGAGCTTGATTATTGTAGTTTATTCTAACTATTATTTTGGCGGGAACAGTTTTTAATTTGTTTATTATTTCATGTATTTATTTGGATTGATTATCTTTATTTGTTTTTTTTAACGGTTAGTTTATCGGGATCAGTTTATTTATTTAGTAGGATGAATTTACGTCAATTTATTTTACTTGTTATTATTTATTTGTTATACTGTATATTTTCTCTTTTCGGTTTTCGATTTTTAAGTAAAGTAGTATTTTTCTTATTTTATCGTTATATAACAGTTATAGGTATTTTTTGGCCGATTTTTGGTTTGATTTTTTATAGTCTAACTAATATTTTGGCCATAATGGTTTGCTAATTTGTTTATTATTTACCTTATTTATTTGGGTTCATTGATTTTGTTTCGTATTTTTTTATTCTATTTCGTCTATTCTAACAGGTGTGATTTGGTAATTTGTTTGGGTTAATTTATTTTGCTTATTTTATTGTCATTTTCTTTATTTTTTTATTTTATTTTTATTTTTTTCATTTTTTCCGTTTTCGATTTTTAAGTAAATAAATAAATATATAAGATAAGAAATAAAAATGAAAAAATAGAAAATAAAAATAACAAACAACAAGGAAAATAATTTAACCAAATAAATAAATAAACAAATAGATGACTTCCGGTAAAATAACCGCCAAAATAAACTACCCACAGTGCAACACTGTCTCGTATATATAAATAGCCGAGAAAAATAACAGCACTCGTGGCCTGATGATTGCATCTAGCATTAAACAGACTGTCGCCGCTAAGTTTTGACTTCTATGTTCGCTTGTATATATATATATATATATATATATATATATATATATATATATATATATATATATATATTGTGTAGCGAAAAAAACAATTTAAATCAATTAATTTATAATATTAATGCTCTGTAAATTTACATTGAGCACTATTTTTTTAAAAATAAAAATATCTATAAGAACACCGGATTAAATATCTTACTGTTCTTTTTTTGTTTATATATATATATATATATATATATATATATATATATATATATATATATATTCCATTCCAGGTGTAACAGCAAATTTCTCCCAATCGTGAAACAGCATTGAATAATGGTCATTATTCACAAAAAAATCTTTAATATCTTAAAATACACTGAACTAATTCAGTTCAGTTTTCCCAGGTTTCAGATAGAACGTTTAGCCATTTTGTCTGAAGGGGCATTGAAAAACCCTTTGAGTTCTTCTGCTAGAAAGAGAACAGGTTAAATCATTTTGTGTCTGCCCCACTATGTCTTCCCAAGTGAGCAATGGTGAGACGAAAGATATCATTCAGGCTTTCAGTAATGGTATCGTACTTTAGCTTCCATTTTCAAAGTCCATTCAAGAACCATCAAGAGAGCGATGAATAAGTTTTAAAAACGATGGTACAGTAGATATGATCAAGAGGTCAGAAAAGCAATAAGCTTCATAATTTCAGGTTAGAGTTAAACACATTCTTGATACTCAAAGTAGAGTCCAATATTGTTATAATAACATCTGAGATGTCCGGTAAGATACCTTTAATCATTTCTAAGATACAACGATTCAAAGCTTAATCGAACAATTGGAAATTTTTTGTTTCACTATTTGGACAATTTTTGCCGATATATAGTATTCATCAATTGTAGAACTGTGTATATAGATATGGTGAATCAAATACAACATTCACGTTTTAAATTTCTCTTTGCACTTTATTTGCTTCTTTTAAATTCTGTTCATGAAAATTTCCTGTCCTCTGTAGCTCTACTTAATATATCTCCATATCCATCCCTACTATTCCCTGTTCTCTCATCAACTCGCTGTTCCTTCTACCTTCTCCTGCCGTCAGTATGACTTCTGTGTGTCAATTTCTCTAAGCCCCTTTCCTCATTTTCTATCTGATAAAATTTCAACTGTCTTTTTCATGGTTCTGAGACTGTGTCATTTTGTGCTTTTCATTCACTTAAAATTTACCGGCTGCTCACATATTGCGTCCACGGTATTGTTACTATCCTTCTGTCTTCTCCTCGTTTCTTCCCTCAGGTAATTGTCCAGCATTCAATGACATATAAAGGATTGATAACATTTGTTCTGAGGATTTTTTACTCTAATCTAATGCTCCTTCAGAATTCTGGCTTTCCTGTGGTCTGTTTTCTTTCTTTTGAGGTGCCTCTTTCTCGTTTTCATTTACTAACATTTGTAGGATTTCTGGCTGTTTTCTTTCTTTGCTTGCCATCAGAATCATATCAGGTTTGTATTTCTATTGTTAAGATGGTATCGGTTAGTGTTTTTTTAACTATTATTATTAAGGAAATGGTTGATAAATTGTCTACGGTTTATCAATCTTTTGAAGGTTATTTAAAGCCAGAAAATTTTCTACGTTGTGAGAATCATTTTGGAGATAATAATGACTTAATGATAAAATTATTACTAATTAACTCGTAGCTTGCATGTGGATGAAATGGTCTCATACCCCGGGTATTTGCGCTTAAGTGCATATTACGAAATCTCCTGGAATTTGAACTCAACTCTCCGATTAACAATTTAGAGCCATTATCGATTCCGCCGCCTACACATCTAAGCTTACAGTACCTGGTATTCCCAAGCGGTCACCCATGTAGGTACTGACCAGGCTCGATGTTGTTTAACTTTGGTGATCATCCATAAGTTTAAAAAAAAACTGTTACGATCAATCTTATCTCTGTAGGTTATGTCTCGTAAAATATTTTACTACTTGTAGCATGTGAATGGATGGATGTCAGAACAAGGCATGTTTGTATTAAATTATTTAAATCAAAATTTAAATTATTTAAATCAACAAAATACAGGTTGTGGTGAGTCATGATAACCCGCATCTTGATATCTGAAAACGAAACATATAAACTAGTAACTATTATTATATCATAATACTTGTGAGGTACTCGGAATGAGAAACATCACGCTATCCTAATTAGATTGATGGACATATAAATCAGTAGCAGATGCGACGTTTGATCTTGGCACTGTCGATAACTGGATTATAAATCGTAAATTATTTTTTAATCTTTTATACATAAATATAGGATAATCAGTTGAACAAAAATGTAGTCTATTCCTGAACGTATAAAAATCTATTAGGAATAAATCAAGAAGACAAGAACACTATTTTTTTTTAGTATTATAAAAACGATTTCGTCTGTATCAGTTATTAAAATGCATAAATACGTTAAAAATTGAATTATTTCCATTCAAGACGTATATAATTATAATTGGATATATGTTTTTAAATATAAATATGCATTTCAGTCTTTACACGATAATATCTACATGTGTTTCTTATGCTTTAAAAGTTATTTTTCTCGATAAGTTGCGATGCAAATATCATGATGTATTTCTGGATAAATTTAAAATAACCATTCTCTTACCTGATGTATATTCAGCTTCGATTCGTATGACACAAGTCTAAGAAAATAGATGCTTTGACCTTGTTAACGGGAGCAAGGAATGGCTTGTTAATTTTAACGCCTCCGAAACAAAACGGCTCTCTTTTAAAACGCCTTTTGACTTCCTTCAGCATGGTTAATGCTAACCTCTAGGGGAGTGATACATTGTGTCTTCTTAGACACACGTTTTCCGCTGACATGAATTGGGAAGAGTATACAGAATCAATTGCCAAGTACACTTCTAGAAAAGCTGGTTACCTGTGTCGTGCTAGACATTTTTCCTCGCCAGAATTTCTTACATATTTATAAGTCCTACCATTCGTCCATGCATTAAATGTCGTTGCTACATCTGGTCTGGTTCTCCTTATATATATTTAGAGATTCTTGATAAAATACAAAGAACAATATTCAATGTTATTGGTCCTGACCTGGCTATCTCAGATTCAGTCGCATTCCCACCGCCTTAATGTATCTTCGCTGTGTATTTTCTATAAATAGTTTCATGGTAATTATACTGACGAACTTTCGTCTATGGTACCTCGACTTTAGACTGAATTTAAACACAGTACTACATTGGCTAAAAGGCCTCATCATTTTAGATGTGAAATTGCTAGATTTTACTGTAAGTTTTATACTAACGTTTCGAAATTCATTCCGATTTCTTGCTTTCCAATCAACTTTGATCTTCAGAAATGTAAAGGCAATGTAAGTCCTTATTTTCTGTTTATCTTATTTATTTTTTTTTGTTCATTTATTTTTGTCACTCCTTAATAGTATTTTTTATATAATATTCTCTAATACTCATTAAACTTGCATCTTAGTGGCTTTATTACTTCTCTTGAGGGGTGAAATAATTACAAGAAAATGTTTCTTAGTGTTGAAATAAAAAAATTACTAACAATCGATCGTCCTTCAATAACCCTCATTAAAATGAAAGTTTTGGATATTTTGAAAAAATACAGCAATAGATTTTTGTAAAACAAAATTAGCAGCATATACAGTTTTTATAAACAAAATTATTAATGTTCCAAAGGAAATTAAATTCCAGCATTTAATGATCCATAAAGAGTTGATATGCTGCTAAACAAAAGAACACTAGAAGAATCAACAAGCAAGAGGAAATACAATGATAGAATATTTCTCAGAATATTTCTTCCGCTCGCCATTCATAGAATCTCCAATTTTAATATTGTTTTCTTCAAATGTCTATTCGAAATATAAAGAAAAATAAAGCGAATGGATGAAGAATGCAAAAAAAAATAAGCTGTTCTTGTAAAATGTAATTAATATACTTCAGCTTTTGTAAAACAAAAATAGGCCAAGCAATAATTTTGTTTTTAATCATTTAACTCCACGCAAGACAATAAAGCCACTAAGAAGCAAGGGGTTACTGTGTATGAGACAATAACAGAAAAATTTTTAAAAATTAAAACGAGAAAACAAACGTATTGGGATTAAGGATACTGAAGAGGACGATTGACATTTCATTCAAATTTTTTAAGATCAAAGTTAACTGGAAAGGAGAAGCCGGTTCAGAGTTCCATAAACGAGATGTCCCAAAGTAGAACCTTTCAGTTACATTCAGCTAATTTCAACTGTCAAACAGTAGAACGTTTTCGCCACTCTGGTACTGCATTTAAATTCGTAAAGTCGCGATACTAAAGGGGAAAGCTCATCAAAATAATTACCATGAAAATATTTAAAGAAAATGCATGGGGGAGTGTACGGGACTTAGGCCCAATAAGAATTACAAACAAAATAATCATTCTCAATTTATATAGAGAGTCTCAGCGGTCACTTATTGTGCAGTTGACTGCAAGTGTGAAATGAGATGAATATAATATACATAATAATACAGGGTCCCCAGTAAAAAAAAAAAAAGCGGCAAATTTATTATCACTGTTTTATCTTTCAGCAATAATTGACCTTGAATAACCTTGAATAAATTTCTTGAATATTTATGGCTTTGAATAATCATTCGATTCCGATGTAATTAATTCTGATCGCTTCTTTTATGATTAATTACTAGTCGATCTTGTGGCTCGTCATTTAAAGGACATTTTCAGACGACTTTCGTTTTTCGTTCTGACCTTCTCGTATGGCTAAACACCTCATCGAGAATCAAATTATCGCACTTTTCAAAGTACATCTGACGAAATGTGTAGAAATTCTACCTGAATTTTTCACTCACATCAGTCGTTACCAGTTTTCAACATTTGTCTCAGGTCTTTCTGAAATTAGCGCTTTTTTTTTTACTGGGCACAATGTACAAATCAAATTACATGCTATTTTGAAATTCAAACAAATGACACAATTCAGAGAGGTGAGGCTAATGTTCCAAAGGATGACAGACTAGAAAGAAAATAATGTTCAAAACAAGAGAAAATATCTGGACCGTTTTTACACTGTTGCGCACTAAATAAAAGGTCCAAAATGTTTCTGAATTTTAAATTTACTGAATGGTGTTGTTTTATGGACATAAGTGGAGGATGTAAGTGAAGATTAGGAAGTTATGTAGGATAGATAACTGTTGACTAGTATCGGTTATAATTGTAGTGAACGGGAAATAACCCACGCATACGCGGGCGTCAGTTCAATAATGCAACGGCTCTTGGCAAGAAGCTGTTAGAATGGAATTTCCTTTCTTACCAGTGGAATGCGGATGATTGAAACTTGTGTACGTGAATGGTGGCTATTAACTGTGCAGGTGATGGCTGGCAGAACTAATCAATGTATCACATTAGAACATTTTCCATGGAAAATCCAATAGAGTAATCAGAGGCTTGCGATTTTGGAATGCTGTTGAGAATAATTAATTACACACAAGGCCGGTTAGATGCTTCTGAACTCTATCGAGACTGCAATGATTTGGGCACCTCTAGGTCAGATATACCATCAATGCTCCTGTATTTTTATTTTGTCCGATATGACACTTTTAAAGATAGAACATACCAAAATGTCCTTTACGTATCGACCATTTTTCCGAGCATCTTTAGCGATGGATAGCATATATGAGTTACACTTACGGAGTGGTCTTGAGTCAGTAAAAACGTTCAATATAAGGCGCATCATTGTGAATTCAACCTGTGATCAAGACTGATGACAATTAAGGGTCTAGCCGTTTGTGATTCAACGTTTCTAGCGTGGTTTTTGAGATACCGAAAGTTAAAAGCCATTTTGGGGGCTTTTAGAATGAGGTCAGTGAATAGATCAACAGGCAGGATTTGAATATTGCTAATGCCTGTCTATATCTCTGAGATGAGGTATTATGATTATTTACACTTCGGCCTTCTTCAGGTGATGGGAATTTCGAACCGAACCCTTTATTTTGTCCAGGGAATTGATTGTTCTAGTTCTACGTGCCATACCTCTTCCAGATGTCTCAGTTATTTCCTTTTAACTCAACTCTCCAAGCTATTTGATTCACCACTGCTTTAGACCGGTATTGAACTCACAATTCTTTGGGTCTTGTTACTGGATCTAACCAACGCCGTTATCCACTGAAGAAGGCCAGAGCGTACAACCGCCGAAACGTTATGAATATGGCAATGAAGATGTGAATAACAGTCCAATATTAATGTAAATAATTGCCAATGCTGTTAGAAAATGGGAGAACACGAAAATGCCAAGTGTTCTGTCCATTATTGACGCAGTTTTAAAAATTTGAAAACATCTTGATAAGACACTGGAAGAACCAACCAATCATTCAGACGTCATTGATCTCATCAGCAATAATACGAATTATTTACTAACGTTCACTTAATACAACACCCAAGAGACACCCAAGATAGAAGATTACTGAAGGATATTGTTGCGTAATCGCTAAATATAAGCGTTAACAGACGCAGTTTATGATGATATGTAGGAAAGATAAAACTTAACCAAGATTGAACAACTTAAAAGTGGCGTATTTGAGAATGCATCCTCTTGGAAAAGGGTTCAATTAGCGGCTTGTAGGAAGTAGCTGTTCGAGTGGATGCAACTTCGTACTAATGTGACGTCACCCCGTCTGTCTCCGCGACCCGTCGCCGTCCTATCCTGTCCTGTGACGACCAACTAACTTGCTATTGGTCGCGGCACCAAATGTGACGTTCTAACCTTTTGCTGATTCGGATGGGAATCTGGTTAGATTCGGTATCAGCCTTGTCGTTCCCAGCTCGCCTCCAACGTCTGGTTACCGAAGTAACTGTTTTGATTTCTAGTCTAACCTACCCACGTTGTGATTTGATCTTAGGTAGACGAAATCAATCAGTCGCCGGGCCGTAATGCAATCGAGTCCGAACAAGGGTAATATCGCACAAGTATATGTAAAAGAAAATAAGTAACAAATCGAAAAATTCGAATGTGTTAAAAAAAGAATAACAATATTTTATATCTGGTTGCTGAATACAGGACTGAATCTTTCTCCCAACCCGCTTATATGGATTCGTGACACTTTGCATTTGTTAGGCGAGTCTTAACATCTTGTTTTTCGATAACTGGTTTTTGGTGTATCTTCAGGTGATATTCGTAAAACTTGTTTTGGTGGTGTGAGTCTAAGTCGTTCTTTAAAAATAAATTGTTCTTGGTTAGAAGTTGAGGTCGTGATTGCGTGGATCTTTCAGTCAGGTTCCTGGGAGGCGGGTCTCAGAGCTCACAGCTCAACTGCAACTAACTTCTCTCTGATTCAACTCTTGCCTGTATCTGGCTCAACCCCTTGCCTGTCTGTCGTCTACTCACCGCGACTCTGCTTATATCGACGCCGACCAAAACCGTTGTGTGCCTGTCGGGGTTTGAGGTTCCTTGATAATTTTAAATCCGCATTAAGGGTTTTCTTTGTTTTCGGTCAGTAAAATTTATTACTTTCCATTTTTGGAAGTCCTTAATTTCTAGTTTAAGGGAATCGTCCACCCAAATTCTTCCTTTCTCATATTGGTATCTCACACCAATCCCCTCGGAGGGCGTCAACAGGTTCTCCTCTCTCTCACAGTGGCATCTCACACCAATCCCTTCAGGGGGTGTCAACAGGCCTCCTCTCCTTCTTCATAGTTTACCTTCGCCTACCGCTCACGCCACCCTTCATCCCATGAACGCTCAGCTGCGTGGGTGTCTGCAATTATCGCCCAAAGGAAAAAAAAGTATCTTCCTTCCTTTCTCTCTTTTTCACTCTCTTCCACGAGCAGACCTCACGCGACTGTTATCTTAACCGAACGCCGTCTGGAACTCGTCAAGGAGACCTTCGCCAAACAACCACTGAGGCTGGTCAATGATCTTCCGCACCCTGTCGCCAATTATCCGTTCCGAGAAAATAATTTTTCTATCATGGCCAGCTCTGACACAAAACAGGTGCTCTTCTCAAATGATATCTCCGCAGATAGTTAATGGCTTAATCTTTCCTTTCTGGGTGGTCCAGCGGACATTTTTCTCGGTCAGTGCATGACCTAATTATTTTTTATCTCTTAGCATTCTGCCTTGTAGGCCACATGACCAATCTGAAATTTTCATTATTGCCATGGGCAGACGGCTATCTTTTATTCGCTCTGTCGTAACATAAATCAAATCAAATCCGACAGATCCACAACCTTACTTTCTTCGCTAATGAAAATAAAATCTTCACCACTTTTCTTTGTTAGAAAAAATAACATCGCTCAGTGTCTTTTCGTGATAGCTTCTTATCACCTAATTTAATTCTCGCCTTTTTTTACGCAACTCTAAATAGTGTCACACTAACAGAACGCGAAGGCAATTAGGGTGGTTCACCTCAGAGGAAACGTCGTGGAGGGTCTTATCTGTGAACTGGTGGAACACTTTATTTCCAGCGAAAACAATTAAATACGACTAATATGAGAAAATAATGAATTAAAACTACTGCTACTATGAATAATAATAAAACAAGACCAAACGATCCCATACAGGAAATGCACATCGTTAAGAACGAGGAAAGAGATGTGGTTATTTCAGTGAACAACAACATGAGCGGGAAACATTCAAATGTAAAAATAAGCGGATATTGAGCCGAGAAGTGATATGACAGCGAATTGGGAAGTCTCGCCGTTAAACGCAAAAAAAAGAAATTAAATCCTGTTATCCTATTAAAAATGTAAACGGTTCAGGCCACATCACTTTTAAAGTCAAAGAGAATAGTTATTTTCGACTATTAGGTATCACTCGATAAACAGTGATAAATCGCCTGTGAGATTTACGAAATTTAATTTCCAATAAAAAACATCAGTTGTGATTGATTTGAAACTCAATGAGTAGAAATAAGTGCAAAAGCTTTCTTTTTATATATGTATGTATTAGGTCTGATAAAAAAAAATTACCGGGACTGTTGTTAAGGTAACGGAGCTAAAGTACACTTGGCACAGATAGACTTTGAACTATATCCCGCATGCGCACTATGTTATATCATTCTCGCTCACATCTGTTGTTTATAGCAGTGATTGGAAAGAAAGTCTCTTCTCACCACACCATAGAGGTTTCGTCAGTGACCATGGACTGAAGAGCAGGTTTCAGCCAAGGTCTATATTCCCATTCCGAATAGGAGCTCTCCGACAGGATTTGAATCTGCGTCCTCATTGACAGAAGAAACCATCGTTAGATCTGATTTGCTTTAGACAGTTTAGGCGACGTCGTGTCTAACGTCGGCTTCTCCTTACAAGAGGAACGCAGGTTCAAATCCCACCGGACAGAAAGCATATTTATCTTTAATGAGAATTCTCGAATACTCAGACCGGTATATATATATATATATATATATATATATATATATATATATATATATATATATATATATATATAATTTTTTTGACCGAGTGTCGAATTCTAATTGTGGTTCGATTCGTTATATTCACACACACGCAAATACCCATGGAAAAGGTATGATCCGCCTCTTCTCCCCCATCTATGGAATCATAAAATTAATCAATAACACTTGTATCACTAAACCACTATTATACCAAAAAAAAATTCTTAATATCTAAAAATATTTTCTGGCTTTAAATAACCTGCAAAGTGTTGAGAAACAATAAAAAACGGAATAGTCAGCACAACACAACTTGCTTATATGTTTTCCATTATTTTATTTGATAAACTGTGAATTAGTAAGCTTTTTTTAACGAAAGATATTGGAATGATTCATTGATTTCTTTCTATTAGACTGGGTGCTAATCAAGGCTACAATGTCTTGTCTGTTTCCCCTCTAACTTAGGAGACGAAAAGACGGATCCATGTTTTTCAAGTTACGATATATACTTCTTTTACATCTAAAAGATAATCATCCGCCATGATTGAAAATTATTTTCTAAACTTATTTAATTAATGAAACGTACTTTTAACCTGTTTCGTTGGTGGGGTATTTAATTACTTACTACCAACACCAGTAATTGTTGCTCGAATCCATTTACACGCCAAGGTCTTGCATTCTGATTTTAAAGGCGTGTAGGATTCTCCACTTGAACAATTAGTGCTAAACAATGTTCCTTGCATTCATTTTCTTCCCGTTTCATTGGTAAATGTAATGTTCGGAGATAATGGTTCTCAACTTGTTTTTCTTGTTTATTATCCATGAATTATTCTTCGGTTAGAGGGTAAAAATGGTTTACCACGTCTTCTGAAAAGTTCTTTTCTTTTCTTTTTTTAGTAGAGTGGTTCTTGTTACCCTTGTGCTTTGCTTTTTTTTTACCCACTATTTGAGGGAGAATATATCGATTCTTGCCTTTAGCAAGGGTATTTGGCACCTTTTTCCGCACGATCACCGAAGTTAAGCAACGTCGAGCCTGGTCAGTATCTAGATGAATGACCTCTTGGGAATACCAGCTGCTCTCAGCCTGGCCGTACAAGTGATGTACTAGACAGCTCCTAGGAATTATTAATCGCAGAGCCGAGTTTCAAATCCAGTCGGGTTCATTATATTCACTTACGCGCCAATAGTCTTGGGTAAGGTATGAACCAACTTCTTCCTCCCTAATTACTTGATTAGGAAGCCTTGTATCACTAAAGCATTATTATCTCTCAAAAACATTCTATAATATATTTACTGGCTTTAAAAAATCGGTAAACCGTAAAAATGCGAATCAATCAAAACCTAGGGTATTTGTGCAAAAGTGGATGCAACAGACTACGCGGTATGTCTCATTGAACATATATTGATTCCATGTTCATATATAGTGTATCGTAAAATCTCTGATGATGATGATCTCTCTTGTTCATCAGCTTTTAATGCAGTAAATGTCACTTACAGCCCCACCTATTGTAAACCAATTATTAACGCTTACACCTCGCAAACTGTAGATGTTGAATCCGTTTCGAACGTGAGCTGTTTGCCTAACAAACATTTAATTCCCTTACAGCAAGTTCATCATCACGTTAACCTTTAACATGAAGCAGCAAAACAAAATAGAGAAGAATAAATTAGCAACTTCGAGACAGAGGAGAAACCCAACAGTCACAAGACAAGCGAACAGTACATGAGGAAAGACGATAAAAATGCATAGGCAGCATCGATTGACATTTCAGGATAATAGCGGAAATAAGATCACTCTTGTTCATGCTGGGCAACTTCCGGAGAAAATATAGATGGCGCTTAAGTCGAAAGCTGAAACGTGAATTTAATTTGCGTTGGCTTCCATTTTTCCTCTCATTTTGTTGTAGCTTCTATGATTGGCCGATTTATAGAGAGAAATGGTCAGCAAATACCGGTAGGTCTCTTCTCCGCTTTCTACGTATTATATCGATCTTCTTATTCTATATCACGAGTCCTTTCAGAACATGGCCGATCATGGCTCTCCACAATTTCTTGTCTTTTGTAGTTTTTAGGTTTGTCTTTTTTATCTATCCTCTCTCAATCTCTTTCTTTGCTTTTCTTTCTATTTCTCTCTCTCTTTCTCTCTCTCCCTCTCCCTCTCTCTCGTGAATGTCGAATTCTCCAAGACCCCTTCCCTTATTATGAAACATAGAAATTTCTAATGTCTCTTTCTGATTTAAATAAAAGTGTCCTTTATTTTTCCATTTTCTCTGAAACTTCTTCGTTGCTCACATGTTCAGCTCATGGTATTCTCAACATTATAAGAGACAAGGAAATTGAATATAGAATAGTCTGCAATAAAAAATTTTCACACGACACAGTAAATTGCTACAAAACCCAAACATTAACCTGAAATCTCTATTCATGTTCTTAAATATCCTTCTAAAATATAGCTGTGAATATCCACTTTCTAAGATCAATGGTTAAAATCGTTTTGAGTCAGTGAAGCCTGTGGATTCGATGAAGCGAAAATTGTGTACTGGCGTTACGGAATACTAACAAAATACAATATCAAGTAACAGAGACCGCATCACTTGATGACTTTCATCAACAGTAAAAACTAAAACTGTTATCGAAGAGAAAATAACGAGATGATTGATAATCGACGAGACGAATATGCAATGTGGTTGGCCCTGATCTGGCATCTCGTTTACAGTCGCTCTCTCACAGGCGTGCCGTCGACTCCCTCTGTCTTTTCTTACAGATACTTTCACGGTAACTGCTCCGACGAGCTATTTTCGCTAGTTCCCAAACTACATGAAATAAAACGTAACACTAGGTCGACATCTCGAGTCCACTCTTTCACTGTCGAAACGGTTAAACATAGCCGTCCGTGGAACTCCCTTCCTTTTATTTGCTTCCCGGATAGCTATAATCTCCAACTATTCAAATGCAATGTCAATCGATATATCCAAATAACTTGATCTATTCCCCGTCCTTCTCATCATCTTTTCCTCTTTCACGCCTCTTTACACGTGCTCCCAATTTCTGTAACTCCTTGCGTGGCACTCCCGCCTTGATTGGGGGGTTAAGAGTTTTTTTTTTTTAAATCATACCATTTCAAATAAAAGGTTAGTAAACAAGCCACTATCAATATAGGAAATAGTAGCTCATATATCCCTTCCCATTATTCCTTCTTAACATTTTATCAGCTACTGGATTTGAGAAGATATTTTTCCTGAAAATTTATTTTAAGAGAAGGATTTTTATAAATTAAAAACCCACAGAAACACTGGTTTCTCGGTCAATGAATGCCTACTATTTACTGATAAGTAAACGTCTAATATTCCCATTACATTTACCAGTTTGCAGAATCTCATTTCTGTTGCCTTAAGTCTCTTCATCTGTGAGATTGTCTAGTATCTCCTACCACATAGGAGGATTGATATTGCATAACAGTTTGGTATCATTGTTTCTGATGAAAGTTTTCTCTTTCTTTATACTTTGCTTAGATTTTGAAAGGCATCTTTCACTATTCCAATCCGCCTTCAGATTGCGGTGTCACATATTCCTTCCTCTCTTGAAATGCTTCTAGATATTTGCATTTATATTTTTGCAATTGTAGTTTGAAACATGGGCTGTTTCTTTGGCCGATAATCATGCATTCCCTCTACTTACAAGTGATGTAAGATAAATATTTGCGTTAGATAATAATTGGGTTAGATAATAGTTACGTTAGATAACTGTGCTATATAATTATTGTGTTTGATAATAATCGCGTTAGATAATTGCGTTATAGAAGTGTATTAGATAATAATTGTGTTCGATAATTGTTAAATACTGACTGCGTTCTATAATAATAGCGTTAGATAATTTTACGTAGATAATTTTACGTTAAGATAATAATTTACCCTACGAATCAATCATATTGTAATCATGGCTTTTAATCTACTATGAAACAGGTGTGTGTAAAACTTTATAAAAATGAAGTAATCATCAAGATATAAACTACAGTTAATGAGAATCACCAACACTGCATTTTAGATACAGTCATAGAAAAAAAAATTCACTTTTCTACCTATAGAGACAAATCTACAAACGATTGTCTGAAACAATATGTTGCTTTGAAGCGTCAAGATATTTGATCTGGATATTGACTTTATTTCTGTAAAAATATTTATATATATATATTTTTAATCATTTCACCCCAAGAAAGTCGGGAATGACACTTGTACGTAGGGGCTTACAGAGAGTTAGGGTGAGAGAAAAGATAGGGTATATAGGGGTTACCGTGGAAAGGATAAAAGATGAATGGTTTTCAAGAAGATAGAAGATGGCGATTGACGTTGCATTTACATTTTTGCAGATTGATGTTATCAGGGAAGCAAGATGAAGGCGGAAGTCCGAGAAAGAAATTGCTGGTGTAGAAGTGGGGTTGCATTTCACTAATAGAATAGTAAAAGGCTGGGAACTAGATGCTAATCTAGTACTACACTTAAATTCACGTAGGGCACTAGGGAAAAACTGTCGTCAGAGCGGTTGCCATGAAAATATTTGTAGAAAAGACAGAGGGAAGCCACGTCGCGTCGGTGAGAATGTGACTGAAGTCGAGAAGCCAAGTGAAGATGGATTGTATTGCATATTATTCTTTGGATTTTGTCAAGAAACTCGAGATGAATAGCAGGATCATCAGACCAGATATGGCAGCAGTATTCAATGCACTGGTGAATTTTAGATTTGTAAATGTGCAAGATGGAATCTGACGAGAAAAAACTTCTGGCACGGCACAGTGACCCAGATTTCCTTGCAGTAGATGCAGATATTGATACGATGTATTCGATTCACTCAGTTGAAAACATGAAACCAATAAAGCGCAGTATGTTGCTATCCAGGAGTCTAGCATCAGCCTTGCTAATGGCGGACAGGAAAGATTCTTTAAATGAGAGCAGTTTAGTTTTGGTATAGACCATAATGAAAAACACTTGTAGAGCATAATGAAAAACATTTGTAGAGCTGTCTGAGTAAGATATGAAGTGTGTGCAAGAGTTCCCCCACACTCCTGTTTGAAAAAAAAAGAGATTGAATATATAGTATAAAACTGTTTAATTTCTATTTTATAGAAATTTCCTCCCTGGAAAATTTAAAAGGACGTTACAAAGAACTGAAATGACTGGCAAAACTCTTTAAAACTAATCTCGAACTTTTCTATCGGTTCATATGAATTTGTGTGACTTCGATGACTACGCATCAGATTCTCACACATATTAACATTAAGTTGCAGTTGTGCGTAATGGACGTTTTCATTCAATTAATTCGGGTTGGATGCCACTTGTCTTTCTGAAATGAATAAGAAAAAATTTAGTGAGAAGATAATATTCGCTCACAATTATCAATTAATTTGTTTATATTTATTATGGTCCAGGTTAGGACCAAGCAAGAACAACATGAACACAAGAGTAGAAATAACGAAGGTATATTACACGAAATAATAATACAAGATGTGGAAGATGTTAGTATGACTGTCAATCTGGTTTGGAGGGAACTGCTATCGACTCGACTCGATTCGGTATCTAGCCACCCCCACCACGAGGGTTGCATATGGCACAAGGCCGAGTTTAACGTGGGTTTCCCGATCCCGTAGGTTCGACCAAAAAATGCCCGTAGAACCCGTATAAACAGGATCGGGTTGGTCAATCTCCCCGAACGAGACTCTGCCCTTCGGCGGAGCCTTGTCCGGGTTCCTCTCGGCTTGATTCGACCCTCTCTCTTGAGCGGCGTAGTATACATAGTGTTAGGAAGAGTTAATTCTGTAGTTATAGGTAAGGACCCATGACAATATTCCACTTACATGCCTACTTACCTGATGGCTGAGGTAGAAGCGTTATTCATATGTGTGTGTGTGTGCTTTTTTTATTCATTTCACGACAAGCAAGGCAATAAAGCTACTAAGACACAAGGAGGTTACTGAGTGTTAGAAAGTATGAGAGAAGAAAGCAAATATTTTTAGTAGAGAGGATAATAAAAGACTTAAGAATATAGACGAACCAACGGTCTATGGCTTCATTATTTTAATGTAGATCA